>APFE031676640.1:63295-79127 GCA_000404065.3 Pinus taeda | reverse complement strand
ATTGGTCAAAACTACCACTCAAACTATCCAGATAGAAGGACATATCAAGAAGAAAAATGTTCAAGAAGTGAAAGATCACATTGAGCGTCAAGAAATGAATCCGACCATATCTTGTAAAGGATTGGAAGAAATTAACACTCCTAAAACTCTATAGATAGAAGGACATATCAAGAAGAAAAATGATAGCACCAAGATATGGAAGGCTGAAAAGCCTGGAAATCTATTTGGAAATTTAGATGGTATGGGATTCTTGGCTGAAAGCAATTCTGAGAAAGCAGAAGAACATTCAGTGTCTGCTCTTAAGCAACCGGTTTGGAGAAATGGAAGGCGGCCACTGCAGTTGGAAGAAAACCGTCATGCTACTTACAGGCCATTTAACCAACTAGAGAATGGAAATGACTCAATACTTACTATTCTAGATGGGGAGTCAAAGCAGCTAATCCCTGTTGGAATTCGGTCAGAGCATGCTTATGCAAGAAGTCTTGCTCGGTTTGTTGCAAACCTTGGACCAGTCGCCTGGAAGATTGCAGCTCAGAAGATAAGGAGAGCTTTGCCCCCAGGTGTCTCATTTGGCCCTAGATGGGTCGGTGATTATGAGGCTCCTCCTCGTGCTTTATTGTCACATGAAAGAATATCTATGGCATCAGTGTCCTCTTCCACTACCTCGCCAATTGTTCCAGGTGAAACCAAGATTAAATCAAATAACGCTGAAGATAATCCTAGACTAAGAGATGAAGGGCTTCCAAAGAACTTAATTTCTGAAGGCAGGACTGTTACATCAGCTACAACGGCTTTTTCAGCAAGACAGTTGGTTTCTAATTTTGCAATATGTCAAGGGATAGATAATTGCCAATCTATTCGTAATCCTCAATCTGAAGTGATTGGGCATGGCACATTAAATTCTAGTGGTGATGGAAGAGCTAGTTTGCCTTCTTCAGAAGTAAAACAAGGCTCCATAAGGTCAGGTTTAATTGTTACCACATCCAGTGACCTAGCCCTTGCAGGTACAAAATTTGGTTCAGAAGTAACACAGTCCAGATTACTTGAAATGGTCTCAAGAAATAGCACACTCATGCATGGGGCCTCATTAAAGCAGGCTGATGGTTCAAGGTCCATTGCCAGTCTTCAGGTAATGAAATCTGAAAATATGACAAATGACAGTGATGCGCGTGGTGTTGCCAGAAAAGCAAGTGATGCATCAAAACGCGGGTGTAGTTCTCCTGGTACAAATATTGCAGTCACCACAGTAAGCTCTTCTCTATGCAACTATCAAGCTGGATCGAGAGTTTTGCAGGGACATCAAGTCGCAAGTAGTCAAGAACATGCTAAGCAAGACTTAAATGGTTTAGCTAATTTACTGCATGGCAAGATTCTAGCATTACATCAAAGAGGTTCTAATCTGTCTGCAAATACCCCAGTGTTGGTGCATTCATCAGTTTCATCAGTAGGGCCATCTATAAAACGAAATGATGCCACAGTGCAGGCATGGATACAATCACAAAATGCACGCCTGGCAGATGCAGATGCTACTTCTAGAGTCAGGTTACAGGATGCACCGAATCCTCATATGGAGCAGCTAAGAAATCGATCAATTTCAACGTATCTCATCAGGTGGAAGTACTTACCAGCAGAAGATTCCACATGGGACGACAAGAATTTTATACAGAAGCATCAAGAACTACTCAAGCGTTGAGGACAACACTTTTGGAAGGAGAGGGGCATGTTAGGCCCCTATACTACTAGTGTCACCCCTTATTTTTATTAGTACAAACCACTTATTATATTGATGTACCCATGTGGTGCCCATATTGTTACTATTGTGCCCCATAGAAGCCCACTATTATTATTATTGTGCCCTTACATTATTATTGTTATGTCGGCTCTGGTTATGTTATGACCCTTTAGACTCCTATATATAGAAAGGAGGTCTTTTCATTTGTATCATCGAAGAATTGTTCATTTATGTAATGTAAAGGAGGTTGCCCCCTCGAAGAGGCTGAATTCTAAGGCGTGGATCTCTCTTTTCTATCTTTTTGTGAGCTGGTTTCATAACAGATTCCAAGTTTCAAAATTTCACAATATAAAGTCTGCAATCCCTCCCTGCAATTTCGAATCTATGGAGAACCCAAAAACCCTAGGTCTTTCCCTTGTGTGAGCTGCAACAGACAATAGATCAGGGATCGAACTCTTCTAAGATTTATCTTCTTCCTTGTTGGACTTTTCCTTGCTCTCTAAAGCCTTTGCATTCCTTATCTTGCCACATATAGAACAAAAGAGATGCGTGCTTAATGTATATCCAAATGGAGGTTGAAGTCCTCTTATTTATACCTTTCTCATGGCTCTTCACGCCTACATTAGGCCGACTTGAGGAAGGTTGGCCGACTTAGAGTTGGGAGCAAATAGATATTTCTAGAGTACAAAATAAATATTTTCTTGTTGATACAAATGCCCAAAAGGGTCTTTTACATAATGACATGGACCATGAGTCATGACACAAACCTAGAAGCACTTAATGGGTGCTTTGACCTAGAGACAAATGGCTCTGAACATGAAACCCATGCTTAATAAAATATTGTTTCATTTACAATATTTTTCTTTTTCTTCCTTTTGATAAATATAAGAATTACATCATGTCATGAGCCAAACAACAATTGTGAAGACCAATACTAGTTACATTTTCCAACACTCCCTCTTAACTAGGGAGGTATTGGTAATTGTTCAATTGGTACAAGGAGAGTACTCACTTTGAAAAGTTCTTATAAGAAGAGTATCATAAATAGCATGTACAATGCTAGGGATATAGATACCATCTAGGTTAACTGCCAAGGCATCAACCCATCTAGGTACCATCTAGGCTACCTGCCAAGGTACCATCCCAACCAGGATCCAGGTGTCATCTAGGCTACCTGCCAAGACACCAACCTAATAGGGTTCTAGGTATCATCTAGGCTACCTGCAAAGATACCAACTCAACAAGGATCTAGGTGTCATTTAGGCTACCTGCCAAGACACCAACTCAACAAGGATCCAGGTGTCATCTAGGCTAGCTGCCAAGACACCAACATGGATCTAGATACTATCTAAGCTACCTGCCAAAGTACCAACACTAACGGGAATCTGGATATCATATAGGTCAAGATACCAACCCTAACTGAGATCTATGAATCATCTAGGCTAACTGCCAAGATACCAACCCAAAGTACCATCATATGGGTTATTCAACCTAAGGTACACCAATCATCAAACCTCTTTTTGAGGTCATTATTTTCTTTGCATGTTCCATCTTCAAGTAACAATGAGGTACAACTCCATCTTCAATCATCAATGTGAAAACTTCAATATCATCATAACAGCTCCCTCTTTTCCATCATCTATATCAACAATATTCCTACAACTCCCTCTTTCCATCATGTCCATCATGAAGTATTTCTTAAGCACGAGATTTACTTTTGTCATGTTCTCATCAATGACAGCATTACATATTGAGCTTCCTTCGACATGCTTCATTCATACACTTGAACTTGCCTCAATTGTCATCATGGGTTCCTAGAACATCCTTCCAAGTAGCAAAACGATATATTCATCAGATAACCAATAATAAAAATTATATTAGACTTACCTCACGGTGACCACTTTCCCTTCATCAACATCTTCAAGGTCCATCTCCACATGAATCCTCGTTCATGCATCATAATGCCCAAGGATCGAACTTTTTTGGATCGAACTTCAATGGCTGCTATTTCAACACAGTTCTAATACCATGTTGAATTCTCTACAAGATGCACAGTAGAATACAATTTTATGCTAGATAATTACTTCCTAATGATTTCTACATGCAATATTCACACTAGTATCATTGAGCAATTACACTTCAGAAAATTTCAACAGTAAATGTAGTGGAAATTGTAAAGATCAGACAAAGTTAGCCATGCACAATAGAGACAACAAATTTACCTTGGGAAACCCAGCCTTTGAAGAAAACCTAGCAACTTTACTTCTATGAAAAATTATTCTTCAACAAGGATTACAAATCCAATTTGTCTAGAAATTTGTGCCAATATCCAAGTCAAAATACCATTCCAACCTGGTCAAAATCAGCAGGATAGTCCTAGTCAAAACCAGTCAACTCTAGTCAAACTTTGGTCTAGTCAAATTCAATTCTACAGTCAACTCAGCCCTATGATCAAACTGTTATCAACTACAACCAGTACCTACAGTAAAACGGTGGTCAACTGCATCTAGATCTTGTGGTCAAGTAGGGCCTTGCTCTGCGGTCAACTGTGGCTAGATCCTATGACCAACAGTGGCCTTGTTCCGCAGTCAACTGCCTAGTCAAATGGCTCGGTCAAACTTCAGTCAACTTGTCCTCATATTACACATGTGACTGCCTCTAAGAGAGATAAGAGATGATGTGATGATGACCAAAATGAAATTTCACATAATGTATATATACTAGTCAAATGGTTCTGAATTAGTCCAAGCGACACACCCTTTCATGGCTGATCCAACTTGTCCTCTTGGGCCGACTCGTTGCCCCAAAAGATTAACTTTATTTTGATTTTTCTTCAAGACCGACTTAGGCATGCGGGAATACCTCCCAATGCTACAAAAATCAACATGAATCCTATTCTAATTTTTTTTATTGATTTGTTTACCATAAGACAACTAGCTTTGGGACCCAAAATTTTATCTATGATCTTTATCTTTTTCCAGTCATGTTTTCAATTGTGAGATTATGTTCTTTGGAATCATGTCATATATGTTACCTTATCTTTGTCCTACGTGTATGTGCTCAATGTTGGTTGGAAGCATTTTTCATCACATTCCCCCTTGCAGATCTCCCCTCATCTACAACGCATTTTTCTCTTGGGGTCGATTAAGAAGTTGAATACCTTCATATCCACAAGACTTAATGGTGGCATACCTTTAATTTAGCAAATCTTTTATAAATTGAGTTTTGAATGAGTGTTTCTTTTCATTCTTCGACTTTAAATCATTTGTTCACTTTAATAGGATTGTAGTTGTAAATTGTACCTTGGGGATCTATGGCATTATTGGTAGGTTGCCTTATGTCTATCAAAGGATTGACCTTTGTGATCTATAACTAGATGATTTCTCCCATGGTAAACATCAACTTATCATCCCATCATGGAAACTTGTACAAGTTGAGACTCTTGAGACTCATGCTTGACACCTAGCATATGCAAAGGCACCTATCCCAACTATAAACATCAACAAAACCTACTATATGTGTTGTTTCTTTGGTTTTGATAAAGTCTGCAATGGATTTCTATTGTTTCCTTGACGCTCTTACAGTACTTAATGTATGTTCCCATGAGAAATTTCCAATTGAAATTGTTTGAAAACATGATGGGGAAGAACATAAAACTTGGATATGATAAGAATGTTGCAAATACAGATTGACAACCCCTTACCTGTAAATTTGCTCAATTAAATCACTTAGATACATAATCTCTTCAAAGTCTATCAATCTCCACCAATTTTCGTACAACAAATATAGCCATAGACACCCAAAAACCTCTCTTCTACTTTGTTGGCCTCTTACAAAATCAAACATCAAAATGAAAATGATAAACTAATGAGAGTTTAAGGTTTTTTTTTATAATTTTAGGGAGTATCAACAATAAGTTTTTAGGGTTTAATGATGGGCCCTCCTTTCCATATAGTCAAATTTACAATATTTACATTTAAAGTGTCTTTTCAATTATAAAAAATTAGTGTGATTTCATAATCTTAGGGTACACATGTACCCAAAATCAAGGTACAAATAAAGTTTGGGCAAGGTGCTATAGGGTGCTTCAAGAGTCCATCAGATTTGACTAGGTACAACCAGGTAGGACACGCATACCCAAGCCCTAGGTATACACAAACCCCCACCCCAAGTACAGACTTGGTATATAGTTATACTTGACAAACATACCCAAGCTATGGGTACACATAAACCTACTACACTTGTTTTGAACAACATACTCTCTTTCTCATGCTTCAGATGCATGCCTGTATTAATTGGTGTGAAGCCTCTTCACCCTTTCTCCCAATCTCCTTCCAAGTATACGTCTACCTTTATGCCTACATCCTTGCTACTTTAGGCTCTGACCCAAGTTTGTCATCATCTCAATTCTTTTCAATGTCTAATACTATGCCCAGGTTTATAACCAAAAAAACAAAAACAAAAAAATCTCACAACCACTTTTTGTGGAGTCCACCTACACATAACTTCATCCTTGCTACAGTCTTCTTTGGAGTCTACCTCTGCATCACGGTTTGCAATTCAATTTTTATGATATTTTTTTGCAAAAAAAAATTCAAAAAATTTCAAATGACTTTTCAATGAACAAAAAATTTCAAGTAAGAATTAAATCCTATATATAGTTTTTATTCAAAAACATATTCTATCTTTCAAAATGGTTTTCAAGCAATTGAATCCAATTACATGCTAATATTATGTTATTAATTCCAAATTTTATATCTCTTTCAAAATTTGATATCTTTGTCAATATTTTATAGGATCCAAAAAAGTTATTTTCTTTTTATATTTGTCAAACGAATTCTGTGGCCCTTATTTATCCATCTTATTATTTCATTCAATATTTTTAATGATAATTGTGCTCCTTTAAATAATTTATGATCAAAAAAGCATTTTGCTGATGGAGTTAGTGCTTGCTGCAAAATAGAAATTGATCAAGATAAGAGAATATGTTTGTTGTATGCCAAATTGCAGGCCAAATAGAGGATTCCTGAAAGTTCAGTAGATGTCAACACTTAGTTGTTGCTAAACGGGCTGAAAATTAGTAAGCAAAATTGCTTGATGGAGTAATGAAAATGAAGGGAAGAAAATGGTGGAGTACCTCAAAGAGTCTATGAAAATTGCACATTTAATGGGTTCAAGCATGGTTTTGACACTGCTTATGATAAACCCTAACAAGGAAATGGTAATGCTATTTGATGCACTAGTAGATACTTGTCATTCCTAGCATGCATAGCATGCTTTTATCTCAAAGGAAGGGCATTGTGTCAATGACCATGCTTCTTAATCATATCCTTTCTATCCACCGATTTACGGCTTTGTGATAAAGGACTTATTGGGTACATAACCTCTATCCTTTACCAAGGAGATAAAAAGCTTATGTTGAATGATGAATCAAGAAGGTTACAATTAGGTGGCTTGAACTTAAATAAATCAATCAGAAAAAACATGAAAAGAAAATTGAAAATCTAATCTTCAATTGTCCCCAATACAGGATTGGGCTTCTCTTAAGGCCTTTTTCAGGGATGTTTCTTCCAGAAACACACTGCAAGATTGGGGATTGTACCAGAAAACACAATTTTTCTTCTGCTAAGTTGTGAAGTTTGAGGGGCATCTAATCCACCAGATCTGCCTGTGGCTTGCATCCAGCTTCATCCCTTCTTGACATGCCATCTGGGTGGGGCAGACAATCAAAAAGGAATCTTGATGAATGGCTGAATGCTCCACCCTCACTAATGAATAAAATCCCCATTGGCAACTTCGTTTAAATTCACCTTCTTCAAAATCTAAATACAGTGGTCAGCCCAATTGCACAGATGAGGTAAGCTCATGTAGCAATGGACATTCAAATGTTCAAGGATATCAAAATTGTCTTAGATACTTTTAGTATATTTTCAACAAAATGGACATATGCACACATTTTACTATTGAGCAGATTCTGATAAACGGAACATCAAAACTTACAGATAAAAGTTCATATATCATAATATCTGATGACAGCAGTTATGTGAAGAATTAAAGAAAAAACAACATATCCAAACAGAGTTACTTAACCTTTCTGAACGCATCAATAACATACTATACTATTCTCTAAATATCAAACGCATGTGAAGTATCATTTCCATATTGAAGAGCAATAATAATCATTTCTCCCATCAGAATTAAAAATGTATGAGAATATATTACCTCACCCAAGGCCAATGACTCATCATCAAAGAAGTCACTAAAATCACCATAATCTGCAAGATCAAGGTCAAACCTAATGGTCGGATCATTGTCAGACCAATTCCAAGGGCTCCTAGCAGCTGCAACAGTGGTAGAAGATACACCCACAGTATTCATTTCTGTCAGAGTGCATCCCGATTTAACAGTATAATTCGTAGATCTTTCCCCTCCAAGTCCTGGTAATTCTGGTCCAGCATTATCCCCCTTCCGTGCAGTTTTAACTGTTATCGCTTCACTGATTAATTCTACTCCATTAGAACGTCCACGTTTTTCACCCTATAGACAGCCATAGTCCAGCAGCATTGTCAAAATCTTCATATAAACTTCTAACTAGTCCGCATCAAGTTTAGTTTTTTTATTCCTTGACAAAATAGGGAGAAGTCAATATTTGCTCAACTATATACAGTTTATTCCAAGGAAGATAAACCTGTCAAAAGTCAATGGTAAATACAAATAATAGAAGCATCCTTCCAAATTACACAAAATAGGGAGAATTCAATATTTACTCAATTATATATGGTTTATTCCAAGGAAGATAAATAAACCTGTCAAAAGTCAATGGTAAATACAAATAATAGAAACAACCTTCCAAATTACAACATGATTCTCCTATAACAGGTTATAGGATGATTCGATTGTACCCAATGTGCCCTGTCTCAGAGGGTGATATGAAGGTATTAGTTGAATGCTACAGAAAACATGGCTACAGACTCTCAATGTGTAGTAATAAAATCTTTTATAGAACATGGTTCAGGGCCCATCCTGATGTTCTAAGTCTATAGTTTCAAATAAAGATGCAGGGATAAAAAGCTTGTATAGAATAAAATAGGAGAATTTGTCACATAAAACCCAATACACATTTAAAAACACTAACGAGATAACAATCAACGGAATCAAGGAAGACCCTCACAAATTGGGAATCCAAAATCTTGAATCAAAAGATACAATAAGAAAATCCAAAGAGAGACTATGAAACGAAAGAAACTTATATGCTTTAGGAAATGAGCAAGAGACAGCCTTATCAACTGAATGAAATGTTAATATATGCCCGATCAAGCTCCATGATTTGAGGAATTGATTTGCTTCACTGCTTATTGGTTCACTATCTTTCACCTTTTGTTTTCATCCCGTTGCTGGTTGGTATCTATAGATGGAAATTACACCAACAATTACCCTAGGTTGCCTAGATCCAGGTTGTGTGCTTTTAGGATACATGGTAGACATCAGAAAAGTAAGCAGCCCACCTTCCAATTAAAGTACCCAGACCATAGTTTCTACCTAACAGGTTATTACGGATGGAAATTTATGTTAATTGGAAGATTGCTTGTATTTATACTGTCTAGGTGAGAAAAAACAGAGTGACAAACAGAAAAATGGAGTTGGCTGCTTGTGTCAAGTGCCTCACTCGATGTCCTATTAGGATGGCACCGTATCAGTGCCAACAGGTTTACTACAAGTACCATCCACAAAATGCAGAAAATTGTCCAGGAGTTTCCCCACAAAATTTTCCTTGGGAATATGTGTGTGTGTCCTAGCTACACGTAATAAATATACATTTAATAATATATAGTTAGATATGTTACAATCACTTACATGCAAACTATGTTATTTTAGATTAAGTGAGAAATTTACTAGATAGAAATTGATGATCCAAAGTGAATGATAAAGGACATCTATGCATACTGTCACAGTGTCACATTTTTGCCTTTCCCACAAACAAGAAGCATTAAAAGCTAAGTGATGCCTCCCTTCTAAGTTCTCAACAAAATGGCCACATTTCAAAACAAAAAATATGGGACAGGATGAGAAAATTTGCTTCAAAGGAAGAACAGTAAAAATCACATATACATATTTTGAATTAAATATACATATTCATCCTCCTGTGAGAAGTTGTCATTCAAGACACATATCATGCATCACCAGACCATTAGGCAGACAAATTCTAGAGGGGGGCAGAGCTGAGCTCCACCCAACTGCCAGAATCAACCTCAGCTTCTGCCAAGCAGCCAAGCATCTATGCGGAGTCTTTCCGTCAATCTTGGATCATAAGAGACTGTGATCACCCTGTTCTTACATACTCCCCCCCCATCGGAATCATACAGTTTAGTCTTCTCATTCTTCGGCAGTGACAGGAGGATATCATCTTCCAGCTCCTGCGGTCTGCCTGCAGCCCTGCATCCTGTAACCAGGCCTCCAAACAATGCCTTAGCCCTCCTATCAACCCGCAGATAGCTAGTCCTTGGCTGCGGCTTGGTTCCCTTCAAGTGACGGCCTCTTTTAGTCCTTCAAAAACCGACGTCTTCTCCCTTCTATGGCTAGGCACAACCAATGTTTTAAAACTTTGACTCAGACACCGAACCAGTTAAGGGTCGACTCTGACTCGGTATCGACTCGGCCTAGTTGATTCCAAAGACTCAGTCTTTGTAAAAAATATATTAAATACTTATTTTTTAATTAAAAACATAATTTTAAAGATTTTCATTCATGTTTCCATACACAAAGCATTAAAATATAGAGAGAAGACAACATATGATCAAAGTAAGCTCATTAATATATCCATTATATCGAAATGGCACCCAGTGTACTGTCCAATACATGTAATATATAGAGATCAGAACAAAAACACATAACCAAGGAAGCTCTAAATGGCCTCTACAACAAAACATCACTAGTCACTAGTCACTACTGGCTACTGCTACATAAGCCAACATCATCTGGCTCAGACTCTGAATCGGAGTCAAACGGGGGAACCCATGACTCCTCCTCCTCATCACAATCTCCAACTGCAACTGTAGAAGTAGTAGCACTAGCAGGCAGAGCAGTTGCATGCTTAGATAGACGAGCTCTGTGCTTGCATTGTGCTTGAGTAGAGGAAGTGCCTGCAACTGGAAGGCTTGGGGCTGGGCCTGGTACTAGTGGATCTGCATTTAGCTGAAGATTATGTTCAACTAATGACTCCATCTGTAAATCCAAATCAAGACCAATATCCTCATCAGAATCACTCTGTTGGATGACTCTCCACTACCCAATCTGATGTTGGATCAATATCTTCCAACACAATGGGATCTGTATCAGGTCTTTTGTTCAGCAATTGGTTGTGTCTTAGATAGAGCTTGTATTGGACATCGACTAAATCATTTAACCCTTTTTGTTCCAAATGGTTTCTCTTCTTCATGTGAATCCTCTCAAAGGCAAACCAATTGCGCTCACACCCAAAAGCACTGCAAGTTTGACCCAAAATATGAATTGCAAACTTCTGCAATCAAGGACAATGGCTACCAAATGCCTCCCACCATTGTGCTGCAAAAAACATAGTTATGTAATAAGTTAGCTCAACAAATTATATCCAACTTTCAAATTCTAAACAATTTAACAAAATAAGAATTTGAAAATTGAAATTGTTTGTTTACCTGGCTCATTTGCTTCCCTTGAATTCCTTGCTAGGTTCTTGCCAAAGGTCCCTATGGCTCTATTGAAACAAGTGATCTCTCAGTGTATCTCCAGCTGGTCACTATCCTTAGGGACCATGTGATCCAAGTGGATATTGGTGGCCACCCACCAATTCCGCTTGGACCCCCACCATTGTTTCTTTTAGTTTTTCAGTTTCCTTGATTGTAGCACAGTTTACTATTTTTAGCAATTTTTCGGGTCCTAAACTTTAGAAGTCGTATTGAGGCCCTAAACAACGTTTTTTTGGAAATATACCGCCAGCAGGTTCTATAATAAAATCGTCTTTTCCATCATAGTCCTCGGAAAGATCTTTCCAACAGGGTATCATGAGCGTCAAACAGAGTTAATATGATGAAGTCACAACCCCGAGAAGTTGGATGTCCAACTAACCCCAACGAGGCCCATAAACTCTTGGTGTTACATCTCCTCGGGTTAGGGTTTTGGTTGTTTAGGGTTTTCTCTTATTGTTCAATAATAAAAAGGCCCTTGAGCCTCATTGTAATGCAGTTCAGAGGCATGTAGCCACCACATCTCTTCTCAGAAATAAGCTACCATCGCCCGAGCTAGTTATTTCCAATTATGTTTGTAAGCATATTTCAGTATTTCACATTAATGAAATGAAGTATTATTTCTTATGCATCTCTCTATTTATGGTTATGTCTGTAATTTGTTGTGTTCCTGTTTAAATCTGGATCACCATGTGCTCAAGGCACTCGATCAATCAATCTCTAACCTCCCCAGTCAAAGCTTCTGCCTCCAGAGCTTTATAATGATACCTTGGGTTCAGAAAAAACCCAGTTGCATGTATAGGACGATGGAAATGATTGTTCCATCTTTGATCAATGATTTCCCAAATGGGCCCATACTTAGCCACTCTATCCTTGTACGTTTCCTTTATTTGCTTCTTTGTTTCATCCATAGCCTCATAAATGAAGACCATAGCCAATCTTTCTCCATCCACCAACCACAACACCTCAACTAGTGGCTCAACAACATTCACAATCTCTGTACCTTTTTCCAAAATATTTCTTCATTAACTTTTTTTCTCACATCTTTACCACCTTGTTTGTGAGCCCATTGACATTCATTCCATTCATCACTAGAAAAAACCCTTTGCAAGTTTCTATGTTGTAACGACCAAAAGTCGTATATGCAGCGGAAATATTAAATACTTCATAGACAAATACATCGATTATAGGGCAGTAAGTGTAAATTGTATATTATATAAAGAATTGATGTAGGATGATTACAAATGAGAATGAGAGTCATGTATATATAGCCAGGTAAGTACCTTTCACGAACAGGCATGTTTCTAAGACATGCCTTTTCATTATTAACTAACTAACCATTAGTTAATTTACTTATTATTTATTATTATATTTATATTATTATGATTATTATTTATTATCTATTTTTACAAAATTTATGTTCATAACATTGCCTTCTCCTTCAAAAAACTTTGTCCTCAAAGCTTATTGATGACGGGTCAGATCTCTTCTGTCGTTTGGAATATTTTCTCATTTCTGAACTTTCATCTTTGTTGATACAAGACGATATGATGTTCTGAGCAATACACAGAATTGTCATACTGAAAACGGATCAAACCATCCTAGATTAATCTTCTGGGAAATCTTCTGGCCCTTGGAGATGTGTGGTGAATAGTTATCGTATGACTAGATTAAGCTTATTTCAGTATTCTTCGGAACATAAGTTTGTTTATGTTCTGCGTGATATAGATTTGTAGATTTATTAAGGTGTCTACTCTTGTGATTCGGATGTAGATAAGGAATTTTTCTTGTATGCACTTCCTTAAACATTTTTATGGAAGCTTTTTGATTTCCATCAGGGATTGTTGTTGTTGACTTAACTACTGAATCCTTATTTGGGGTGTCGTCTATTTGAACGACAACCTCTGAGTACGTTTTTACTTCAATAGGGTTTGGATTTGCCTAAACTACGAAATTAGTGGTATTGATGTTTGTTTCTTCAATTTTTACTACCACATCAGGAGATTTTGATGCTTCCTTTGCGACAAATTTTTTGAACCTATTCGTCAATGATTTCTTTTCGTCCTTAAGTTTTTTAATCTGTTTGAGAAGATTTTGATTATGATTTTTGAGACATAAGCATTCCTCATTCTCTGAGTCAACTTTATTTTTGCCTTCACACTTCTTGTCTTTTAAACACTTGATTTTTTCGTCTTTAAACGTAAATTTTCTTCTTCTTGTTCTAATAAACACTCCTTGAGTTCCTTCTTTGATGCTTTTGCTTTCTTGACTTGTTTAAGTAGTTTTTCTTGGTGATCTCCGAGGCGCGAAATTTCTTTGTCTTCGCTGTAGATGACTTCTTCAAGCTCTTTTTGCTTCTTTGATATAGTTTTTTCGTTATCTTGAAACGTCAAGTCTGAGATATCCTTAAGGTCTTCTAATGAAGATTTTATTGATTTTGATTTACTTGTTATGTCTCGAAACGTGACCATTTTCCCTTTATAAGGAAACATCAAAACTTGTTTCTTTATGTTTAACATGAATGTACCCAAAACCTTAAACCAAGGTTGATCGAGTATGATGTTTCTCTTTTTATCCATCCTTACAACATGAAATCGAGATATGTACTCATAATGACCTATTGTCACTTGTAGATCACTAATTTTATACTCTTTTTGGTCACAAACATTTTTCTTTACACCAATGCTTAGATCTGGAATTAATAGCTGATTTTCCAAGTTGATGTTGATATAATTTTTATCGTTTCTTGGGCTGATAGTGACATTAGCTTCTCTTCCTTGGATGCTTTCTTTTAATGTAATTACTCTATGATCTGTAACTAAAAGACCATTATAGGAAAACCTTTCTTCCTTCATCATTTTAGAATTGAGCTCCATCACTTTTTTTCAATGATTGATCCCATCTGTTTTGTTGAAATGACTTAAGGTATTATGTAATCTAAATATATAAAATTTCTTTTAATTTGATGGATTGTGAACACTTAGCTATCAATTCGAATATTCTCCATATTCACCCTTTTATGTTTTATAAGAATATATATCTTCCCTATAATCCACTAAGGAATAAAATTTAATACTACCATTTTATTATATTCACTTATATATATTTGAATGTTTCTCTTTATACTTATATAAAAAGATATGTTTTCACGTAACCGTCTTAATTTTTAATATTTTATTTTATTTTTTAAACTTTATATTCTCTCCTTTTTTTTACTTAACTTTTCTTTAAAATACCCCTTTGTAATATAAAACTTTTCTTTATAATCTTTTCTTTTTCTTTTTGAAAAATTACAACCCTAGTAAAACACAATTATTCATCTCTTTGGTGTATAATATATATGTCCACTTATGTTCCTTTGACACGGTTAATTCTCTCCACGTTCAATTGGTTTACTTGGGTAGCGGGAGCGGAAAGCGGGGAGCGGGAGCGGAAGCGGGAGCTGGGAGCGGACCATTTTCAGAAGCCCTGTGTTTGGGAGCGAATTCCCAGAGCGATTTTTTTAAAATATATTATTTTTTTATTTTTTTAATTTTTGATTACATATATGTCAACAAAAACATGTAGAATGATGAAATAGACATAAAAAACATAAAAAAACATAAATTGATCATTGAACCAGATCACATCAATCATCTAGAAATTATAATCGTCATCAACCTTAGTAAAATAATAAATTAAAATAGCATTCAATTCAATAACATTTATCATCATTGATCACCAAAGTAACAAGTTGTACTTGTAAGCCAAGATTAACCATTACAAGAAGTAATATCGAAGATATTTCTAAGTCCTAACTTCTAACTGTTAACATGATATGAAATGTTAAAAATTTATAAAATGGAAACATGATAATGAGATGGAAATTGAAACAACTTTAGTCTTTCACAAAGCATCATATTCATAATTTTTCCACAATCATTACCAAATTGAGTTATAATTTGCCAAGGCCCAACTTCAAACTTCAAATTTTATTGTCACAGTGATATATGTTTACAAAAATATCATAATGTCATAATGATATGAAAGAGTCAAGAGTCAAGAGCAAGGGACTCAAAACTAACAGTTATGAAAACTAAAGTGAAAAAGTCTAATAGAAACTAAAAAAAACAAGTAAACTGTAAATCTACAACTGGCCCTTGCCACGAGAGTCTCCTGGAGGAGTATAAGCAGGTCGTGGTGGTCTTCTAGGAGGCTCCCGCCCAGACCGACGACCAGAACTAGAGCCTCCACGCGAGGGTGTCGATGGAGATGGAGTCAGCAATGGAACAAGAATCGGGCCCCGAGAACTGCTACTGGATGGAGGTGGAGGTGGCATGGTCGCTGCAGCTGCTTCAGCTTCATCCCGTACAAGCTCCTCTTCTAGTTCTTCCATATGTAC
>APFE031676640.1:0-58175 GCA_000404065.3 Pinus taeda | reverse complement strand
TAAAACTTCTCTTTATATATCTTTTATTTATAATATTTTCTTTTTCTTTTTGAAAAGTTACAACCCTAGTGAAACATGATTATTCATCTCTTTGGGGTATAATATAAAATATATGTCCACTTATGTACCTTTGACTCGGTTAATTTTCTCCACGTAAAAGTAAAACTTACCATTTAGATAAAGAGATTTTGTATTCTTTTTGTTCTTCTTTTACCTTGAAAATACCATGGGAAATTACCATGGGTTGCTAATACCACGAGCTTGTAAACCACTTAATGAAAATTCAAGATAATATTATCTACTATTCCTACTCTTACGTATAGTTTTAAAGATATTTGGAAAGATTCCCTTTTAACTTTATCATGCACTTTTATCAATAATGTAGAACCCTTTTATATATATGAATGTTCTTCTTCAAATTTTACACTAGACTATATATATGTTGGAAATAATACTGAGAGGGGGTGTGAGTTCGTATTATTCTGGTCAATTATTACTTTTTCACAGCCCAAACATATACGATACTTCAGTTAGGAACCCGCGTATATACGCAACTACAAATAAGGAAACCCGCGTATACATGCAGATTTATAGTTTACTTTATTCTACAGATGTTGATCATTAAGTTATGCACAGAATCATATAAACAGTTGCCAGGAACAATAAAACAGATCAGAAGACAACCACACATAAGAACACAAGATATAAGGTGGAAACCCAATGTGGGTGAAAACCACCCGCTGCAATTCGTCTCTATCTTCTTTTAATTTAGAAACTTCTTTTTACAATGATTCTGTACTGATGCAGTCCTTTACCAGTATGCAAGCTGCTACCTACAGAGAGCTACAATCCTCTCGTTTTTTCCAGGCTCTCCTGGAAGGGAGCTACAACCCCCTTAGTTCTTGTACTAGTTGAAATACTAGTACGCAAGCTGCTACCTGCAGAAGGCTACAACCTTCTCTTTCTTCCAGGGACCACGTTTCATAAATTTTCACACTGGATCCACAAATAACATCAATCAAACATCAAGAATTTCTGCATCAACCAATCACCATTTCACCAGTCAAGACTGAGTCAAAATAAACACTTCTCTGTCAACTGTACCCAAATCACAGTAACTATAATCACACCTCAAATTCTAAACCCAGATCACTGCAATAATCAACAGAAGCAGCTAGAACATAAATTATGAGATGTACGCTACTTCAATATTCAGAAACTTGTGTGCATACGCTTCTGTGTTAAGATAAACCTGCGTATACACACTTCCGTCTTCCAAAAACTGCGTGTATACGCACCTGTGCTAAGATCAACCTGCATATACGCACTTCCGACTTACAGAACCTGTGTGTATACGCACCTGTGCTTCACTGAACCTGCGTACAGATCTATAAAGGTAATTTACCCCTTCAAATGTTCAGATATTAGTTTACCCAGATTATTAGATTTATAGATCAAGCAAGCGACACATAGAACAGATCAAAATCATACAAAGATACTATCATTCAAGCCTTAAGATTTTGACCCATTAAAAGAACTTATCCTTCTCCTTGCGCTCAGGTCCCTTCTTCCTTCAGATCTAGATCTGCACCATAACCCAATCACTTTATTCCAGATCTAGCACTTTTTCAGATATTCAATAATTCAGATGGTCCCTTGCCAAATGATCTCCTTCCTCTTTTATAGCCTTAGGCCTTTCACAATACTACGGTCCAAAACCATAACAATTCAATACCATGGACCCAATACTTGGGATCAACACTTATAACGAGATACCATGGCCCAAAACCATAGGTTCAAATACCAAGGACTAACTACCACGGACCAAAAACAAGTTTTCCCACATGTACGCACTTTTCCTTGCATGAAAGTGCATGTATATGCGTACACGCCTTGGGAACGTCCAACCCGCGTGTATACGCGGCTTCGTCAAAGTGAACCTGCGTATATGACTTTTTCTTCTTTCTCAGTGCCTGAACTATGATCTGTCACCAGAGTGAGTTGCCATCAAGGACAACACCTATGCCATAGCACCAAAACTGCCAAATATGTGCCAGAATGCCAACAATCTCCCCCTTTGGACTTGATGGCAACCCCAAGATCCTCAAGATCATTCTCCCCCTTTGTCATCAAGGGCAAAGGGTTGTGCTCCCCCTGAGTACATGCTGAAATCTCTACTCTGCTGTGCTGAACATGCTCCCCCTGGCTGTAGGCAAGATCTGCAAAAAGACATTCTTTAAAAAAGAACCATGACTTATACATCATAACTGACCTTCCTATCACAAAAGACTATATATACATCCATCACCCAACCAAGTGGGGATACATCAGAAATTTACATATGACAACCAATTACATTACATCATTCATCCCAGGCATAGTGGGGAAACCAAAATAGGCCGTTACATGACCTTGATGAAAAGAAGATATAGAGACGAAATATCTTGAGCAAGACTAAGAAAGTCATCAATAACTACTATCAGCAGCATCTGTCAATCATTATTCAGATCAACAACCATGTTCTCTTCCTCTGCAAGTGATCCACCTGAAACCAACAACAGTTGTGAACTTGAACCAAAAGCTTCTAAGATAATTCCAACAATGCATCACTAGAAGATTATCTGCTCCCCCTGAACCTGTGCCAAATGGTCTTTGACAGACCCCTATCAGACTATCAGAGTCTGTCTCTGCTGATCTCCTTCAAACCTCCATATGGCGACTGTATCTGCACAAACCAGCGTATATACGCGGATCCTCCTCATCCAACTCGCGTACAACAATTTTTCTATAAACCGGACAAGTTTCAATAACAGGTTGAGAGGGGGGGTGAATTGGTATTTCTAAAAGAGATCCCATTAATGTTGGAAATATTGAAGCGGGGGTGAATCAGTATTTCTTTTCAATTGTTATTTTTACCAATTATTTTATTGATATAATCTTTACAATAAGTCAGATACAATATATAAGGCTTCAATCTATTGCCAAGTACCAACTTGGTCTTTTGTGAGGCTCCAACCTCTAGGGCACCAACCTTGTCTTGTCAAGGCACCAACCTTGGATTCAGGAGCACCAACTCCAAAGACACCAATCCTTCCAATTCTGAGGCACCAACCCCAAGGGTTCCATCCCTATTTTGTCAAGGTATGTTTGGTGGTCGTTCTCTGCTCCCAAAATATTCTTCACTAAATTCTATCAATATACAACTTCACTATAGTCTCCATGCTACATCATCAATTACAACCTGTCTTCATATGAAGGAGTCTTCACAACTCTTCATACTATCCACACAAAGTCTACAATGTTACCTCATGATGATTTCAAATAGGCATCATGATCTTCAATAATGTTTCCAATATTTGTTGAAGCTTTCCAACAAGATATATGGGCTAAGCCTCAATGTATACATAAAAACAATTCTCTGTTTTCAAGCCTCTGTTTTTATCACTGTTGTGAAAATCGCAATTAAATCGCAATTTTTTCCTTCTGCCAATCAAATCGCGATAAATATACGAAAAAATCGCCGGTATTTTTTTTTGTCGTTTTTTACTGAAAAAATCGCGATTTTTTAAGAAAAAATCTCTGGGGGTCGCAACAGCATAGTTTTATAATGTTTTTTTGGGTTTTTTCATGCAATTTTTTTTTAAAGAAACAAATAATTTTTGAGTGGGGCAGCTTAATGATCAAGTCTAGGCCCTAGTATGGATATGCTATTCATGCTAATGTTAAATTCTTAAAGTAAAAGTGACATTCTCCTTAATCTTCATTTTCATCCTTTTACTTCAATTTTTAACATTACCATGAAATGACTCAGGATGTTTGAGAGTGGTTCCAACCTCATTGGATTTCATATGGAGAAAGTAGAATTTTAGATTTCATTTAAAATCCAGCAGACTTATCATTTTTTCAAGATTTCAGGATTGGGAGATTGTCATGTTTCCAGGTGACACCACCTGCCCGGGCTACCCCTGCCACCAGTAGAGGATGTGGTCTACCTCCTATAGCTCCTACTTCTAGAGCACATCAGACTCCACTGCCATCTCCACCAGCACAGGGACTAGCATCTACATCTAGAGGGAAAGGGAAAGTTGTGGCATTTTCTCGCAAGAGGGGCAGAGGAATCAATAGGATTAGACTTTCATTTTATCGTATATGACATGATGAGATGCATTATCATATTTTTTGTTAATATTTTGAGGCTGAGTTGGGACTCAGGAGTCAGGACTTACTATTGAGGACATGAGTCAATGTTATGTGTGATTTAGCGCTAGAAATGATATTAAACATCTTATATATTAGTTTTTTTATCATATTTATGTGTCAATGTATTTATTTTATGTTGTAGATGGTTTAGATATTAAAAAAATTGAAAAAAAATGAATATTTTTGTACCAAATGATTTTTTCCCGATTTTTTCCGATTTGTTCCCCGCGTTGATTTAATCCCGATCACGATTTTCACAACATTGGTTTTTATTGTCGTTGCTTTAGAAATGATTGTTGTGGTATCTTACTTCCAAAGAACATACTTACAAATACTTCAACGTTGGTGTTTTCTACTGCTCCCTTCAACTGATGACAGATGAAATCTTACTTGACTGGTCCTAGGTCAAACAGATCTTCATCTTTTGTTGGTCGTTCAGCTTCCTTCTGTCCTACTAGACCTTTGGCTTTCTATTGTCTTACTAGACCTTCAACCTCCTTCTGTTCTGCTAGACCTTCTGCCTTTTTCTTTTTCTATTCTGTTGGACCTACGGCATACTCTATTTCTTCCAGTTCTCTAAATTGTGAACATTTCCTTGTTCTCTGTTATAAATTACTGATACGCGCTGACCTTTGGTTTCCTTTTTCGCTCGCTTAATCTTCGGCTTCCTCTGCGCTCGCTCGACCTTTTGGCTTCCTTCTTCGACCACTTGATCTTCGGCTTCCTCTACGCTCACTCGACCTTCTTCGCTCGCTTGATATTTGGTTTCCTCTGTCTCTTCGAGTTCACTAATACTCGAAAGACACATTCATTTGGGAGAGAGGCCGACTTATGATATCGCATATTAGAATTATATGAGAGTGGCCCTTTCATCGACAAACTTGATTATTCACGGAAATAGCATCACAAGAGAGGTTATACCCATATTAGAGATCCCACGTGCCACATCATTCCTTTAATCGCAATCGCAACTTCCGAAGGTCCTTTACAAGTCGTGCCCAAAACATACTCTGTCCTACGATATCAACATCATTGATCTTCACATATCAACATAGTTAAAACCATATAATGGGTGGTCCCACCAGCCACATCATCACCTTAATCGCAATCGTAGTTTTTCGGAGGTTTGCATATAACACAGTGATTTCACTAATGTCGACAGAGCGGATGCGATGCGATCTTAAGCAGTTGTTAATAAACCCGGGGGGTCCACAACCTTATCGCAATCGATGATTAACTATCGTTACATTTCTTCAAGACTTGCGACATGTGACGGTGCGATATTTCTTTAGGAGGTATTATAATGGTGCAGTGGGTTCGCATACATATTGCAATCGGCTGATTTAACATGTCATCCTTTTCGAACATTGCGATTCAACAAATGCGATATTACCTTAGGGTTGTTACTATAACCTATCCGAGTCCGCATGTATTATCGCAATCGCAGTTTTAGTGTGGCATTCCTTTAATACTTGCGATGTGAAGGTTCTGATACACGTGGATGCGATATTACAATAGGGTGGTTTATAATGGAGCGATCGGGTCCGCGCCTTATATTGTAGTCGGGGGATTCAATGTGATAAGCCTTTCATAACTTGCGATGCAATATTCCAATAAGCTTCTTTTGACAACTCAACCGAGTCCACAACTTTATCACAAACAAAGGTTTGCGAGACTTCGACTCTCACATGGATTAAAAACCGGCCTTAACCCCCGCAGTTGACCGTGATCTAAGGGTTGACTATGAGATTGACCGTTAGGATTGAGTGCAGAACTTCACGAATGCAGGACTCGAGTCGTACTTTCCTATCCCGCTCTTCCAATAGTTGTTGCTCCTGTTGGCTCTTTCCTCGCTGCATGTTCCTCTTTGCTCCTTCTGATGATTTCTTCCTATCGATTCTTCTTGGGCATATATTACATGTGATACTCCCGATATGGCTCCTCTGATGTTAACTCTTCTAATACTCTGCAATACCCCTCCGATATGTTAACTCCTCTAATATGTTGGCTCCTCCGATATTTCATGCGATATCTCTCTTGAGCATATGCAATATTTTAATAAGAATAGTTTGTAACAAACTCTTACTCATGGCTTGGCTTTCCTGTGGCTTCTCCTCACTCTTCTGCTCTTACATGTTGGCTTCATGATGGCTTCTGATAAACTGCTTCCGATGAACTTTTCTGATATGCTTCTCTTGCTCCAATAGGTCTTCCTTTGACTTTCGATAACTCTTCTTTGATAGCTCCTGTTACTTCACGGATCTACCACTTCCGATGAACTCTTCCGATAGCTCTTCTTTGACTGCTCCTATTCTTGACTTCCAATGGCTTCCAATGTCTCTCCAATGGCTTCCCTGGTGGCTTTTCTCCTTGGCTTCTTGCTCTTGTTTCTTCACGGATCTGCTCTATTTCTCCATGGCTTAATATCATCATTTAATATCCTAGAATATTGCCATATTGACATCAATGACAATCTAGATCAACAATTAACTCATGCATATTAGGGCCTTCGAAGCCCTTTCTAGCAGCAAATATGGCATCAAACGTGGGTTCATAATATGGTGAATGAGAAGCATTGAAGGGGATATTAACATCATACCACCATCTAGCTATGTAATCACAAGCAGTTTCTTTCAATTCTTTCTTCCAATGGTCATCTAAAGTGGGTGGCATTTGACCTCTATTAACTTGATGACCATGTGCACTATCAGATGGAGAGGAGGGTATGAAATAACCTTTGATATCACCCTTCATTTTAAATTTTACCCTTACCCTTTTCTTGAATAGGCTCCAAAGAAGGAGGAACATAGCGAAAGGGGGTGGATGCATTAGTGCAAAGTATACATGAAGAGCCCTCATAATCAAAATTGGGGTTGGCAGCCATCATGTGTTTTATACTACTCATCCTCCCAATTTCAGACTCTATTTTCTTTTGCCTAGCTTTTTCTTCCTCAAACTTCTTAATTTTTTCTAGCAACTCCTTCCTAATATCCCCAATTCCTTTTGCCAGTGCTACACATTGAGCAATTTGGCCTCCAATACCAACCAAGTGTTGTTTCAACCTATGAATGCCCACCTCCCTTAATTTTTCTATGACAAAATATGCAATGCATTTGATTAACAATCATCTTAGCATATGCCCAAGCGGCACCTTTCATTCTATGAGCCATTTTCTGATATTTGGACTTGGAAATGAAAGGAAAAAAATATGAAAATGAAAAGAAAGAAAAAACAACTCTTCAATGTTCATTTCTTTTACAAAAATTACTCTTTTCAATTCCCAGATTTGCCTCCTCAATGTTGCTCCAATGACTACCCAAGAAGCTCCTCACTACTACTCCAATGATTGCCCAAGAGACTCCTCATTGCTGCTCCAAAAACCAACTCCACAACTCTTCACAAACTCCTCACAAATGCTCACACAAATGAAACAAGATAGCTGTGAGAAAATGTGAGGGGATTGGGTAACTTTTATAGCCTTGGGAAAGGTTAGATGAACTTGCAAAAAACCTAAAACCAAAAAAAACCTAATTTGGACTCTGCTTCCCCTTCCTTTTCTGTCGAGGACCAAGTTTCACTGGCTTAGTCGAGTTATGTCAGACTTGGCCAAGTCAATCACTTTGTTACCAAACCAACCGAGTCGGTGAATAACTTGGTCGGTTCAGTAACAGACCGGCCTTTGGCCCTGTTTTTGTAGCGAGCCATCCCGGGCAAGGCTCCGGCTCGGTCGGCTTGGCTGATTCCAAATCTGTTCGATCATTTTTTAAAACATTGGGCGCAACTATCACTCCTTTGTTTCCTTCACACAAGAGAAAATATCCTTATTTCTCTTGTTCTAAGCCTCCCCATTGGCTTAGATATTTATACTTGTCCTTAGGACTCTTAGGAAGCCATTTTCCCATCAAGTTACCTCCAACACAACCTCTTAACATTAAATTAGAATATTAAATTCACCTCCTTAGGTTCCAAGCTCATTCCTTTGGGTACAAAACCCCAAACTCAAGTGCAAAGCCAACAACCTAACTTTGGGGGTGTTTCTCTCTCACAAACTTAGCACTAAGGGCTTGTGCAAGTACCTAACAATGCTACCCAATATCAACAAAATATGCCAATGATTCTCACCACATTTCGACCAAACTTTTGAGGAACACCACAACTTTGTTGCTAGATAAGATAAGATAATTTTATTAATGTCCAACAAATGACCACAAAAGTAGGTCAACGGACTAGAGGATACATCCAATAAGAGTAAAATGTGGGAGTGCAAATGCTACTCCTAGAAAAGCTAAATCTAATATAAAAGTAGATATGCAAGATGAGGTAATGAAAAATACAAACAATAGGACATCCTCATGAACAGGTATGAAACCATACCAGTGCCCTAGTGAAGAGCCCATGCAGAGAGAGAGTTGAACATGAGGTCTAGGATGTCAAGAATGTATGAATTCGATAACCAATGGCAATGAGAGCGACCGAGGCGTTGGCTCACTATCCGAGTCCCCTAGAACTATCTGGGAATCTGGTTGCACGATCTAAGGGGGAAGGGAGCGAGAAATACTACTAACATTTGAGACCAAAAGAAAAAAGCCCTAGATAAGTCTCTAGCTGCTCCATTGTGGCTAGGAAGGAATCTGTCAGGGGCAGGGAGCACCCTGTTGTGGATCCGCCTAGAACTAATCCCTCTAGTGCTTTGGATATGCATAGACTAATGTGTTATTTGACACTTCTAAACTGGTCTCGAGGATACGAGTCAACCTCCTCTAGTGGGGGGCTAAAGGGAGACCCAACGAAGGACTTTGGAACTCAACTCGCTGCTAATTACTTCGATCAGTTGGATCAACCTGAAAGTATGATGTGATCCTTGAGGTCATCCCCATGCAATACGGCGTATGTAGGGCTAGAGGGCTAAGCATCTCTTATCTCCCTAATGAAGAGGGCTAAGCATATCTAATCTAGTTATTGGAAGAAGGTAGAGAAGGAGCCCCCCGAATCTCTATAGAGGCAATGGAAGCATACTTTGATCTCATAGTATAGGGGGCACCTAGAAATGAGGTGTTTCTTTGTTTCTAGCTCCTATAGGTGACAAATCTGGTAGATCCTATCATTGTGGTATATGGTGGTCAGTCTCCACTCAGAGTCGATGAGAACCAACTCAGGGTTGTCCTAATGGGATCCTTAGTGAGTGCATCCAATGTCTACATGTGCATGGGGGGCGGACAATGATACCATCTTGCAACTCCAAGAAGTGCCTAATGTAGAAGGGCATCTTCGGGCCCAGGCTCGTCAAAAGTGAAGTCCAAGTGACCTGAATGTACAATTTGTAGATATCCTCTCTGATGGACTGATTCAGTATCTGTCTAAGTGATAGAATATGGCTCAGAGCATCAAGGGAGAATCTTAAAGGGCGAAGGTGCTTTGGAGAGATGATCAGTGACTGGGGAAGCCGAGATACATCTAAGAACCAACCATGTGCTCAGCCTAAGGGAGTTGAAGCGAGGGACTTCGAGAAACAAAGTGCAAGGTAGGGATACTCGTCTCTCCCGGCAATTGAATCTCTAAAAAATAAGACTTTGTGAAGGAAGGAAACCAAGCCAAATATGACCTCGAGGAAGACGAGGTGGACACCAAACTCTACCTAAATAATGGGATGTGAAAATGTAAGCTTGCATCAGATGATGCACCTAAGAAGTAAGGTCTAGACTCACTCCATCTGGGCCCAATCTATTTGTACCAAACTCAGCGCAAAAATCTCAGATCCATAGACGAACGTGGGTCTAATAATCACCTCCATGAGGTAGAGTTGGGCAAGATGTCCAATAATTGACTGTAGAAACAATCTCTCTATGAGGGCTAAGGAACCATACCCTTTATTGAGTCGAGGCAAGAGGGCTTGTCTCATACCAAAACGAGGTCCTAAAACTGCACTCCTAAGTAGAGGTACGAAGTGGTGATGTCAATCTCTTCCCACTGATAGCAAAAATGTTTCTCTGTGAGAGTTTTCGAAATGTCTACAATGTTTTAGTTATTTGGAATGGTGGCCAATGCCTTACAAATGGAGAAAAATTGCATATGATCTGAAGGTATCTTTGACAGAGACATCCACCTTTGAAGGAAAAACATGGCATGACCACCTCATTACTTTATCATTGATTGACTTGTCTCATAAATTACTTGTGTGATATTGTTAATGTATTCTTTTCCTTAATGAAAAAATGGATCTACAGGACTTCAATATATTTTATCATTGTTCTTCGAAATATTAGTCGATCTAGGAAAACATTTAATATTTTATTGTAAAAGGCGAAGGACTTAGACACTATTTACATAGTAGCTCTCTCAATTTGTAGTGATGGTTGGATTTTTGGATATAACTTTCTCGAAGCATACGTGAAGTGTAAGAGTTTTCTCCTATCAAGGGATTGCTTATTCTATCCTCTTCTAATTATTGTTGATGAATAATGGTAGAGATTGCTAGAACTTGCTTTGTAAGGTCAAGAGAGTTTTAAATGAGGAGTTTCTCCCGCTCGAATCCTTTGTTGTCTTATACATGATGGTATTCGCTTGTTGTAATGTCCCGTTTGCTAAAATGTGCTATTTTACTTTTATAAAATTTAAATTTTTCTTTGAAGTCTTTTGTCAAACATTTAGTGAGCAAACTTTACGTCAAACACTTTGTAAGCAAAGTAATGAACAATTTCAGCAAGGAGATATGAGAGGCAAATCAAAGACTTTATTAACTTGATTGGAGGCTTTTACAAGGCAAACCCATCTAGGAACTTGGGATCCAGCTCCAGGAATAGGATAAACCAACTCGGCCCTCTAAAATGATGAAATAACCCTCAAGAATTGATCTCAAACCTCCAAGGAAAACTCAGCCTGGAAAATAAGTAATCTCAAGCCATTCAGAGAATAATCCCAAATTCAGCAACTCAGCTTCCAAGAGCGCGAACTCTCCAAGAACTTGGCCTTAAGGATCCAATGATTGATGAAGAAATGAATTCGGCCCTCCAATAGGCTTAGCAACTCAGCCTCCACAAATAGCAATCAATTCATCCCCTGGAAGGGATAACTCGACCTCCACAAATATGAGCTCGACCTCAGCAAGATAAAGCTAATAAACTCAGCCCCCATATAAGTACCTCAGCCTCCACAAATAGCAACCAATTCAGCCCCTTGGAGAGTGACTCTACTTCCTTTTGCAAATGCTACTTGGCCTCCACAAATACAAACTCGACCCCAAGAAAATAAACATGTTAGTTTTTTGTAGCATCAGATGTGTTCTAGCCTTCAAATTTTGTGGAGATGCTAGAATACATGAGATCTCCAAACCCCGGAAATCGTTTCTGGAAATTCGAGTAGATATGATTTACTTAGATTATTAACTAATTTTTAAATATATCCAAAGTCTAAACTTAGGGAATATGGTTAATTAATCAAAATTAATTAAGTCAAGGTGACAATGATCTAGAAACTCATACAGATCGACTTCTAAATGATCCTAGCCATCGATTAAGATTTAATCTTGGTTGTTGGAATCCCGGCAGAGGATTATATGAAGAAGTCGATGGGCACTTGGAGATGACACTTATGAGGTTTGATTTCTAAGAAGATCGATTTCCAGAGTAGCAGCAGTCAGTAGTCGGAGAGAGAGCTACAGATCGAAGCAGTGAGACAGGGGCAGAGACAGTGAAGCCGAAGAAAGGATTCTAGATCTGGTGAGTGCATTTGCAGAGAGGCAAAAGAGCCACAGAGAAGCTGACATTGGGGCAGCGTAGTACCCTCTAGAGGTAACGTTGATTTGCGGAGAGAGATTGACGTTTTCAGTTCTAGATGTCGGGAAGGAGTGTCGGAGAAGAGTCTTTCTAGTCAACAAAAGGCAAAACGACTTCATCAGAGTCCAGTCTAAGGCTAAACGTCCATCCAACTGTGCAGAGTAGCACAGAGGTTGACGCAAAGGCTCAAAGGGCCTAAATTCTGAAGGCATGTTGTGTCAGAAGATTGCCTGTGGGGTGAGGAAAATTCCTCTCTAGATTTTTGCCAGTATTTCTCTGTAGGATTGCCAAATTCAACAGTACTCAGATTATTTCACAGTTGCATAATGATAAAACCATAAGCTGTTGCACCGTTTTCCCAAGTTGGGTTTTTCCTGGGACTTTTGTCCAAAAAATAATTGTGTTATTTTATGTGTGTGTGTGCTATCATTTCTTCCTGCGTTTATTCTTCTACAATTTTATTTGTGTAGATTGCAGTGTGATTTATTTAGTATTTGCTGTAAAAAAATAAAAAAATAAAAAAAAATATTGTTAAATTGAATTAAAAATTAGGAGAATAATTTTCAATTGTTGCAAAAGGATTCTGGTTTGGAATTTTCACATGGTATCTGAGCACAGTTGATCAGTTGAATAGCTCAGAGGCGAAGAGAGGAGGAATCTCGCAACTCATTGCGGGAAGTAGGCTGAAATTCCCAAGGGCAGCGCAGTCATTCTGTCAGGAGGCCAAGTTGCTTGAGGAGGTTCAATTATTTTACGTGAGGGGCAGAAAAAATTGATCTTACCAAATCGAGTGATTCTAGAGGCAGAGGGAACAACTCAGATTTTTCATTGAGCAGATCTCTAGCTAGACGTAGTGGTTTTTGCAGCAATTTGTTAGAGCAGAACCAGCGTCGGGTGGAAGGAAGAAGACCACACACTAAGGGAAAAATTTCCTCAGGGAACTTCTAGTCTCAAGAAGTTCGATTTTTTCCTTGCAGATTAGCAGTCGTTGTGAGCAGATCTTCTCACTCCAAAAGGGAGTGTGAATAGCTTAACAGCAACTGAGCAGAAGGAAAGAGGAGATTTTCGACATTTTGTTAAGATGGCCACTGTTGGGCTGCGTGATCAGGACAGGTTGGATGGGGCTTCCAACTATGTCATCTAGAAGGCAATGATGCCCTTCCCTCTAAATGAGTTTAGCCTAGAAATGTATACCGATGCAGTGTTAGCAGTTTCCCAAGACGCAAATCAACTGAAGGAGTACAGAAAGGAGATGGAACAGGCGAAACGTTTGAGCCTAGATGGTGTCCGGGATCAAGTTGTTTCACACATAGCTGGCAAAGATACTACCAAAGAGATGTGGGATGCTCTCTCTACGTTGTACCAGGGTACTTCCAAGCAACGAAAGATGTACCTAGAGGAGAAGCTGAGATGTGTTAGGATGCAGAAAGGGGAAGACATAAACCCCTTCCTCACCAAGATTCAAGAGATCTGGGGCCATCTTACAGCTGTTGGGGCAGCACATCAACCCATAGAGCTATTACGATTGGCACTAAACAGTGTCTCAGAGTTGTGGTAGGTATTCGTCCAAAGTATCTTAGGCAAAGATACCTTGCCAAGATGGGACAAGATGTGGGCCAATTTGCAACAGGAGTTGAGACGAGCTCTATCGAAGAGCTCCATCAGTGGCAACAGCAATGGCAGCGGATCGAAGGTGGTGAAAGAGGAGGAGAATATGGCCCTCGCACCGAAGGGTCCCAGTCACAGACAGGGGGAGCAGAGGAAGAAAAGGACCTGTCAAAGGTCAAGTGCTTCAGGTGTGGTGAGCTCAGTCACTATAGTACCCAGTGTCCTCTCAGGAAGAATGACAAGGACGAGAAGCAGGACCAACAGGGAACATCAGCAAAAGACTTCACCATGTTTACTGATATACTTCCAGGAATGAGGTGGGGAGATTTGGTGTTGTAGCCCCAAAGAGCTACAGAGATGGGCAAGATCCTTGAGGAGTCCACCTCTTGGATCATTACCTAGCTACGAGGACCCACAATATTCAGTGGTAGGATGGATCAGTGACAATTGATACAGTCAGATGCAAGAGTGACAATTGCAGAGACTAGTAGCAGCCAAATGTTGGGGAGCGCAGTGCAGAGCTAGCAACGATGCAGTTGGCACAATGCAGAGTCAACAGCAACACAAATTCTTTGCTAACATTGCAGATACTAGCAGCAGTCAAAGACTCGGGTGACAGATGCATTATATTGATCACAGTTGATTTAGTGTATTGGATGCCTTTCAGTTGCAGGCGTCGCAATTGCAGCAACGACAAATCAGAGGGAGTTGCAGTGCAGATGCAGTGTTGGCAGTAGTATGGTAGTGTCAGCAGTAGCACAGATGCAACGTATATCAAAGTTGCAAAGTGGTTGGTGGGCAATATGGCCAGACATCAGGAGCGTGACAAGAGATGATGTAGAGACAAGGTATTACTACAGAGGGTACAGTAGCACTAGAACACATTCCTCGCTAAGAGGGAGTGTTAGTTTTTGTAGCGTCGGATGTGTTCTAGCCTTGAAATTTTGTGGAGAGGCTAGGACACATGAAATCTCCAAAATCCAAAAATTGTTTTTGGAAATTCCGGCTAGAAATGTCTTAATTAGATTATTAACCAGTTTTTAAATATTTCCTAAGTCTAAACTTAGGGAATATGGTTAATTAATCATAATTAATTAAGCCAAGGTGAGAATGATCTAAAAACTCACGCGGATCGACTTCAAGATGATCTTATCCATCAATTAAGATTTAATCTTGTCCATTGGAGTCCCAGCAGAGGATTATAAGATGAAGTGGATGGGCACTTGAGATGACACTTATGAGGTTTGAATTATGAGCAGATCGAATTCCAGAGTAGCAACAGTCAGTTGTTGGAGAGAGAGCTAGAGATGGAAGCAGTGAGAGAGGGGCAGAGACAGTGAAGTCAGAGGAAGGATTCCATATCCGGTGAGTGCATTTGTAGAGAGGCAGAAGAGCCACAAAGAGGCTTACACTGGGGGCGGCACAGTAGCCTCTAGAGGTAAAGTCGATTTGCTGAGAGAGATTGACGTTTTCAGTTCCAAAGGCCGAGAAGGAGTCCCAGAGTGCCGGAGAAGCATCTTTTTAGTCAACAAAAGGCAGAACGACTTCATCAGAGTCCAGTATGAGGCTAGACATCCAGCTAGCTACACAGAGCAACGCATAGGCTCAGAGGGCCTTAATTCTAAGGGCAAGTTGTGTCAAGAGATTGCCTATGGGATGAGGAAAATTCCACTCTAGATTTTTGACAGTATTTATCTGTAGGATTGCCAGATTCGGCATCCAGTTGTACTCATATTATTTCACTACTGCATAATAATAAACCCCTCGGCTACTACACTGGTTTTCCAAAGTTGGGTTTTTTCAAAGACATTTGTCCATAAATAATTGTGTTATTTTATGTGTGTGTTAGCATTTCTTCCAGCATTTATTCTTCCGCAGTTTTATTTGTGTAGATTGCAGTGTGACTTATTCAGTATTTGTTGTAACATAGAGTAAATAAATTGTTAAATTAAATTAACAATTAGGAGAATAATTTCTAGTTGCTGCAAAACTATTCTGTTTAGAATTTTCACAAACCAAATTAAATCTACCTCCAATGTTGAATAAATCGTCCTCCAAATGATGTATGCAAACCCCAAAAATCGACCTCCCAAGGATGAGCAATTCAGCCTCCAAATGGTAACTCAATCTCCTCTGGCAAATAGAAGAATATGGCCTCCAAATGTACTTGCCCTCCTAGAGAATAAATTTGGCCCTCATTAAATGAACTTGACCTATCAATTATATTTGGCCCCTACCAACTGAATTCAGCCTTCTGAGAAATATAATAGCTCCTAAAGCAACTTGACCTTCAAGGGAAATAGCTCTGACAAATGATTAACAACTCGACCCACTGAAGAAAAGTCCCCAAGATAGCTTGCAATTGAAGCACAAAATGGAAATCTAAATAATTCCCTACAAGCCAACTAGGGTGGCACTCAAATTCCATCTAAATCAGTAGAGAACCAACTAGGGAAGCACTCGAAGTCCGCCAAAACTACTTAGAGAGCTTCGCCCGAAACCCTCGTGGTAGACTCGCTTGAGCCCCAATCAATCATCAAGAAGTAATCACAAATCAAAATGATGAGGTAATGGCCTCCTTTCTCCTTTTAAAATATTTTGTCAGATCTTCTCCAATCTTCTAGAAACCTCCTCATTATTATTTTTATTGATGAAGTCACTTATTTTTCTTCAAGTGACTTTTTCCCCATTTTTATATAATAATAATTTGCCCCTTTTTATTTAATAATAATAATAATAATAATAGTGAAATAAAGTTGGGAAAAACTTCTTTGTCCCCTTAGCAATTTTCCCCTCCTTGCCAACCTAAAGGAGACAATTAGGCAAGCAGGAATGATGTCTCCATATTGAAGGAATTGGGGACATTACACTTGCATCTAACATCTTCTTCACCAAGGGCTCAACTTGTTGGAAATACTGAGAGGGAGGTGAATCAGTATTTCTTTTTCGACTATTGTTTTACCAGTTAAACAATTTATATTCAGAACACAAGATGAACAACAATAATCAATGCTTTTATTAATATAATCTTTGCAGTAAAATAGATACAATATATAAGTGGTTGCAATCAGTTGCCAAGCTCCGACTCGACCTTTGGTGAGGCTCCAACCTCGAGAGCACCAACTCTATTTCGCTAAGACACCAATCTTGGACTTAGGAGCACCAACTCTATTTCGCCAAGACACCAATCTTGGACTTAGGAGCACCAACTCCCAAGGACTTCAATCCTTCCATTTCCTAAGACACTAGTCCCAAAGACTCCTATCCTTCCTACTTTTGAAGCATCAACCCCAAGGACTCCAATCCTTCTTACTTCTGAGGCACCAGCCCCAAGGACTCCTATCCTTCCTACTTCTGAGGCACCAACCCCAAGGACTGCAATCCTTCTTACTTCTAACGCACTAGCCCGAAGGACTCCTATCCTTCTTGCTTATAAGACACCAGCCCCAAGGACTCCAATCCTACTTACTTCTGAGGCACTAGCCTCAAGGGTTCTGACCCAATCTTGTCAAGGTTCATTTGATAATAATGTTCTGCTCTCAGAACTCTTCTCCACTGAGTTTTGTCTGATTATAGCTTCATTGTAGTCTCCAAGCTACAGCATCAATGACAGCCAGTATTCTTATGAAGAAGTTTTTACAACTCTACACAGTGTCCACACATAGTCTCCAATAGCCTTCATGCTCTCTGATAATGTCTTCACACAGCTTTAGCCAGTCTACTATTAGCTGCACTAAGCTCTGCATAAAGAACAACTTCCTATTCAAACTTATGTTCTCTATTGGCACCTTCTCCCCTTCGACTGTTTGTTGTCCTGTTGGCCCTTCGGCCCTCTTTCTGTTATGTTGGTTCCTCTCGCTGCCTCTGTCTCTTCCAGCGTATTTCCACAAAAATGTTCAACAGCATTCAACCGCATTCAACAACATCTATTCTCTGTTTTTCCTATCTTTTATTCATTCCTCATGCCTCTATCTGTCGGTTTCCTTTCTTCGTTGGCCCTTTAGCTTCCTCAATGCTCGTTGTCATTTCCTCTGTGCTCGCTTGCTTCTTCAACTTCCCGACTTTCGGTTTCATGTGTCTATTCGTGCTCACAGGACGTGTTGATTCAATGGTGAGGACCCAATCATACATAGAGAACACATATTCAAAAACTTGTAACAATGCTCTCCTTTTTAATGATGGCAGGCATACACAGAGTTGGCATAGTTTAACGAACAACCACGTCCCAATCGCAATCACTATCGCCATGATTCACCCCATTTAACTGACGTTCAGCCTCCTGAACCATTGGAGCAGTTATCATAAGCCTTTCGGCCTAAAACACCCTGAGCAAGCCAAATATTTAATTACACAGAGAATATGAGAAAAAAACAGTCAACCAGACTAAAGGGCGGACTTCAATTTTAATACACCCACAACGGTTCATGTATCGGATCCGCAGTGTATGTCGCAATCGGCACTCAGGGCTTCTAGGAGTTCTTTATATAGCGACCTCATGACATCGTCGATGGCCGACGGGCCGATCCTCTTGCGGACGCGATATAATAATAGAGCGCTATATAATAGGACCTTCGGGTTTGCATACATTATCGCAATCGCCACTTTCGGAGGTTCTTCTATAGACGAGCCTAAAACATTTCTGATGGTCGATGGCCGATACCAGATGCAATATTATATTAAATTGTTTATAATAGGTTAGTCGGGTCCACAGCTCTATCACAATCGGTGCTTTCATGTGGCAAGGCTTTACGGCTTGTGATATAGCGACGGACGCGATATTACAATAGGCACGATATAATAAGGCCGCCGGTCTGCATGTGTTATCGCAATCAATATACTCCGCTCCTTTAACTTTGTTTATATATATATATATATATATATATATTGCGTATGCACCTTACTCTTGGCACAAGTGATGGCTCTACTCCTCCGATAGAGTATTCGCCATAGTATATTTGTCGGGATTCTGCGCCGATAGTTTATTTGCCTTATAACTCAGTCTTTCTGCCCCAATAGTGTATTTGAAAATATATGTATGCGCTCCGATGGTTGTTAATGCATATATAGATGGGTTTGGCCTCCAATAGCTCTCGATTATGTAATCTACTTCCTCTGATGGCTCTGTTTTGGCATATTATATTATATATATATATATATTATATATATATATATACATATATGGTCCTCCGTTTGCTCTGTTTGCTCCGTTTGCTCCTCTTCTTTGGCATATATGTATGGTATATATATATATATATATATATATTATATATATATGGCTCCTCTATAGGTCCGATAGCTCTATTTTGGCATATATATATGTGTGTGTGTGTGTGTGTGACTCCTCCTGTAGCTCCTTTTGGTTCTTCTTGGGCATGTATTACATGCAATGCTCCTTCGATATGGCTCCTCTTGCTCCAATGTGGCTCCTCTGGCTTGGCAGTCTCTTTCAAAGACCTCCTTGCATATATGAATGCCTCTCTTGCTCTGATATCCTGTGATATGCTTTGATTTGCCTCCATTGATAACTCCTCTTTGCTTATGGCTTGGCCATCCTGATGGCCTTGCTCTAGTCTCTTCATGGATTTGCTCTGCTTCCCCTTGGCTTTATATCGTCATCTAGTATCTAGAATATTGCCATATTGACATCAATGACAACCTAGGTCAACATAACTAATACTTGTACGAACTTCACAAACATCCATACATGGGTCTGCAACTATGCCATTGGGATCACTTTGTTGCCAAACCAACCCAGTCATATGCATCCATGTTCCGTGTCGTCTACCATACACAGCTTTATCATACAACTGTGACTTATAGACTCTGCAAGATTTTTGCATAGTCGTTGGTTAATTACCATTGCCTACGCGCTAAATATCAAACCCGAAGAGGCACTACAACGAACGATGAAACGTTTGATTAATTTAATATTCGAAGGTTGTCGTCCAAATTTGAAAGGCGAGCTCTCACGTCAATTGGAGAATTGATGTCACCATTGCATTAATAATACAACCGCCATTTTTATTGTGGATAAGTCAAAAAATTATTTGCATGTGCATGGATTGAATTCTAAGTGGAACGATAGAATTCTAAGTGGAACGATAGAATTCTAAGTGGAACTATAGAGGTATTAAAAGTATTAAAGTTCAACATAAAGAAATTATAAACTAATTCCAAGCTCACTTAGAGAAAAAAAGTTATAAGAAGTAAATAAAGCAAAAAAGGTAATTAATTGGGCATTGGTAATAAAGGAATATCATAAAAAGATATTTAGGGGTATTTTAAAAAGTTCAAGTGATTAAGAGTTTATAGGTTTTCAAAGTTATATATATAAAAGGTAAAGTTCTATATAACCTAAACAACAATTATTATTATATATATAATAATAATATAAGAAGGAAAAAAAATGGTCAAGGCGTTATATTATTTAAATAGGAGAGGTCATTTTTTGAACCAAAAAATAATGGATTATAATCAGCAAATGAAAGAAGGAAAGATGAGTCCTATAACCAAATCAACATTTTGGACTAAATATCCATTTCGTCTAAACGAAATTGGGTATACATATATTCAAAAAAGTTGCAAATTAAGTCATCCAATGTGTGGAAGATTATTTAGTATAGAAGAACGTCAAGGTAATGAGCAGATGCAAATGAAAACACTAAAGGAAGAACTCGCAAAACTACAACAAAAGAACGAAGTATCAAAAAAGAAACATAAAGACCTCAAAGTTCAGTTTTTATAAAGAATCAATAGAAAGTAACAACGGAATTTGGCATCTAAAAGATCATAGTCAAAAATTACTTGAAAAAGTCAAGAAGTCCAATACTACAAAGAAAAAATTAAAAGACGAAAAAGAACGTCTTGAGAAGAAATTCAACGAAAATAAATCAGAGGAAGAAAAAGAAAAATTGTGCTTAAAAGACCTTAATCAAAGATTATTAAAACAAATCAAAAGTTGAAAAGATGATGAGGATACTAAGAATAAAGTCAACAATCCAAAATGCGAAGAGCTTTTATGTCTAAGGAAACATGACCAAAACCTTCTTACGCAAATAAGGAAGCTTAAAAGTGACAAGAAGGCACTAAATGACAAGTTAGAACAACTTACTCAAGACGAGTATTGAAGTCTCCAGTTGTAAGAATCCAAGTGAAGATAAAGGAACAAATATCTATCCAGTAAATATAAAAAGTCAAGAAGATGAGAGACTAATAGAAGTTAAAACATATTCAAATGTTGCAGTTCAAACAGTGGAAATTCCAAGTGTTGATTCAGTAGCCAACTCAACTACAACAGTACCTGAACTAAACCAAGAGGTTGCTACACATAAGATAAGGGAAGTCCAACTAGAAGAATTCGTTAACGATATCAGAATCACAAGAGCAGACAACTAATTCAGTCTACATATTTGAACCATTCAGAATGGGAACAATAGATTTATGTTCAAAGGAATACTGAAGTATGCAAAATACATTCCTATGATAACAATTCATTACAAATTTCCACCGATCAGAAGATTCCGCAAGAGATTAATCTACGATGGTCAAATCCATTCTCAGTCCGACAATTTTGTTTATCACTTAGAGCATCATATTGTCTAGTATCAAAGAAAATGAAAGTTCAGAGACGAGAAGATATTTGAAACAGGAAAAGAGATCAAACCCTTTCATCAGTAAGCTTTAAGGACAAATCTTTTTGATGAGGAAGGCAATGTTATGAACATAACTTATAGAAAAATAATAAAAATAGTGTAAACAATAATAACCATAATTAATGATTAAATAACTAATAGTTAATATTGATAAGATATGTTCTAAGGACATGTCCATTTGTGAAGGAGTACCTGCCTAAGGTATAAAACTCGAGGCCCTCATCCTCATTTGTAATCACCAGTTCATTCTTTTATACACTATTTAATATACAATTACTTGTCCTATAATGGATATTCTTGTCTTCGAAGTATTCTGAAGAGAATTTTGTTGCGTATATGAACCTTGTTCGTTACAATATTCACGAAATGTTTGGTTTGGTTTTGTTTGGTGCTATCAACTTTCCCTATGTTAAGACTGATCTCACCCTTCGGTGTTCCAACCTATGATATGGTTGAGGAGATTGATCTTGAGATAGGGGGAGAATGAAAAGTAGCTCCCTGGCTAAGAGGGAGTTTTGAGAATTGTGGTAGCCATGGTTGGTATTTTCATCCTAAAAGGAAATTAGAAAAATTTGAACTTAATTGTGCCTCCAAGGTGACAAGTCGGCTGGCCCCCCTAGAGGCACCCATTTGACCCCATATGATGAGTATATATATGTGACAGTTGCTCCTCATTTGGGCAATTCGTAAAGCATATTTTCTCTCTATTTTTTGCGAGCTACAAAAGGAGAAGAAGGAAGAAACCTGAGGATGAAAAGGAGGCTTTCTTCTAATATTGATTTGGTCAACTATTGTGTTTATATTTTTGTTTATGGATATTTTGATGGACATTGGATTCTTAAGGAAAGCAGTTCTAGGATTTCTCTTAGTGGGTTTTGCCCCGGTCTCAGGTTTATGCCCTGGTCTCAGGCCTAATTATTTGTGACTCTTGTTCATTGTCTCACTATTCTAGAGCCAGAGTCAGCCAAACATAAAGATAGACTCATGTTCCATAAGCATGATTTGGTTTGTGGTCCTCCTTAAATCAATACTCAGTAGAAAACATACCGCCTCTTATAGACAACAGTTTGTGGTCATCTTTAAACCAGTATCAAGAAGCACTTCTATTTTGTGTGCCAAATTCGGCATTGTTCCACGAACTGCTTCAAGCCAAGTTCTAGAGTTGGTGGTCAACATTAAACCACCATCAGTAGAAGACTTCTGCTTCTACTGCCACAATTGGTTTGTGGTCTTCCTTAAACCACGAGATTTAGAAAGCACATTCGGCCATTGGCTGTTATTGGCCTTTATATTTTAGCTCTCATCTTGGACTCAGATACACCCATTCGGATTAAGAGCAGGATTGTTAGAAACGTAATCCATTAGGGTTGGTGTAGAGGAACGTGAACCATCATTGGGAGTCCAAGGGACCTTGGAAGGATAATCCAAAGGTCACATGAAATTGTATTTATATTTGGTTAATACTATATTAACACACACTTATCTATTTAGTTATCTATTATTGTGTGCGCTAACAAAAAGGTACTATTAACATTTATATAACATTAACAAACAAACAAACAAACAAACAAAAATTGGCATTCAATAGTTTTATTAAGCATAGATCCAATTAGGTAAGGAGTCTACAGAATAAGAAAAATGTTATATTCCCATTCGGTAAAAAAGTGTATGCCCACAAATATATGACTTAATATTTAAAAGCAGAAAATCCGAAACACTGAGAAAGCTATGTTGCATAGAAAGAGATATCGATATGTATCCAGATGCAGCAAACGTTTTGAAAGGTCACAATCCAGACGTTACGAAATGACGTGTATAAAAAATTTGAATATATACAGTTTTATTTTGTAACAAAAGAACCATGCACCAGAAACATTAGAGAACTCAGACTTCCAAATATGCTTTACTCCAAAGAAGTCTCACAAACTCAGAAATGCAGACCATTATGAAAAACACAGATTTGTGTGTTTTAGGAAGGGGGTGGAGTATTTTACTGGCAAAAGGTAGGCTTTTAGGGCCCCACACTTTGCCCTTTTTTTCTCTGTCCTAAATTGGTTTTTTTCAGAAGATCTACCATCTTGACACTTTGACAAAACCAGAAACAGATATTCAGCACATCCTCCAGCACTTCCTGGCCAGCGATGTATCGCAGACAGATCCAGATACACAGAAGCACAGATCCTAGATCATCTATATGAAGAGCAGATCTGGATCCGGATCCAGATCCACAGAAACATGGATCTTAGATCAGCTATGGGCAGATCCAGATCCAGATCCACACAAACACATATCCTAGATAATCTATAGGGGGATACGGTTATGTAAATATGTATTTTTAAAAAAGAGGAAGAAGAAAAGAAAAACATAAGCATATATGAATAGAAAGCAATATGTTACAAAGGATAACTCGAAGTCTGCACAAGAAAATTTAACAGCCACAGGGCAATCAGCATAAAACCTTCACATAAGGGAGGAAACAAGTAATCATGCATTTTGTTTTAGTTTACCAGAGTCAAACTTTTCATGGTTTTCGTTTGAAGTCTTAGGATGCGAAGATTTTGACTCCATGGCTTGTATTCAGGTCCATGGACCATGAATTGAACCCAGTTTGGAACTAAATAACAAATAAAAGCCCATACAGGCTTGAGTGCTGTACAGGTTTCAGGCAATCAACAGCCTGGATATGCAACTACATGAGAAAGGAGAACATTATTACCCTTGAACTTTTAGAACCATCCACATCTAGTTGATCAGCTGAAGTCAAATGAGAGTGTTTAGTAGTAAGAGAGTCAGCGTCAGCTTCAAGCTCTCCAGAAACAGCAGTTTTCTCAGCATCACTGTCACTGGAGCTAGTGCTTCCTTTACTACTGCTAGTACTGCTGCTACTAGAACTGGTGTTGCTGTTACTACTATTTTGCATATGTAAGCCATTAGACCCAATCCATGAACTCTCCAAGGATTCCTTGCCATCAGTAATTCCCATGATTGACCTGAAACTAACACAAATAATTATATTGAAACTTAACTCCTTAACAGCAATAATATATTACATAAACCACTAAAGACTACGAGAATTTGCATTAAATATCAATAATAAACTGATTCCATCAAGATGCTCTGTTAAAGATCATTTAATATCACACACTATTATGGCTTCCACCCATAAGTAAATGCAAAGCTTAGTGCATATCATGGAGAATTTGGCATTAGCAGATTCCTTTACCCATTATTTATGGCAGAAAGACTATAGCTCATTGACAATGAGATTTTACAGTGATCATCATATGAAAACCTACTTTTGTACAGGTATGCAAGGAAGAATCATTATTGGAGGATCCCTCACAGAGACTGAAACTGATCAGTGTGGGAAAAAATAGCATTTCTTACAAGTTACACCAAACACGGTCTGTAAATCAGGAACTAACACTACTAGAGATAATAAGGACAAGTTTGTCTTCATAGATTGTTTATGAAAAATACCTCATTAGAATTCCTAAAATAAACAAAGTGCAATTTATAACATCTGAAATTATATAGGTAATGGTAATATTCAGCTGCAGGTGAGATTTATAATTCTGGATCAGTATGAGACATAAGTCATAAAAGGACATTGACCACTCAAAAGAGAGAGAACTTACTCAGAATCTTAGCACCAGCACAAACACCTTCAAAATGGTCCTCATATTGTAAAAATTTTTTACTAGCCATAACAAGAAATATTGCTTGAAATATTTTAGGCCTCTGAACATACGTGAAACACTCGATGACAGCATTACTGTGCTCTAAGGACTAAGAAATAACTCAATACAAATTGCTTGATTTAACTTTAAACTCTGCATCTTCTTTTCATTGTACAGTACATCATTTAAATTATAATGAAACACATTTGTCCACAACATAGTCTATTTATTTCTATTTCCCATTCTATCAAATGAATCTCATTTATATATGCATTAAGCTTCTTGTTTCTGTTTCTTTAGGAAGAAAACTTCCTTCTAGCCATGTAGTCAGATTGATGACAGATGTAACTCTTTGTTCGATGAAGTATAACATATGATGCATTTCTCACATAAGAAAGGTCCGACTTCACACTCCAAAAGAATCATTATGGATAATGAAGAAAAGACGTCTTTATGTTTTGGTATCTAGTGAGCTCTTTAGTGTAACTTGAAAACCAGGCAGTTTCAAGAATACATAGGTACCTATGTCTTTGCTGGTTGAGCAGCATGTCGGTAAATCATAACAAACATTAAGATTTTTATCTCAGTGGAGCAAACAATCATTGAATCGGATCTAGCTAATAACGTGAACTAAGTGATAATCCAGCTAAACTCACTAATGGCATTGCTTAGGAACTTGCTTGGCTAATAGAAATGAATCCTTGGACATATTTTAAATTTCACCTCATGATAGTAGATATGCACTTATAGAACTTAAACCCTACAACTGAATCTGAAAATGTCTGAAACACCTATCAGAACTTCAGATCTCCATAATCCACCGTATGCAATAATCAACAGTTTATTAGACCACAGTGGCAAGATTCAGCTACACTGGCCTTTCCGGTATGCAAATCCCATAATATGAAATTCAGGTAATTTTAGTACAGTACAGAAATGGTACAGTCAACCTACTTTTTACTGCCTTTGATAATCTTTGACCTATAAGCCCGCAAAAAAACAGCTCAAAAACCTCAACGATATATATATATATATATATATATATTGCAGAATTTTCAAGGAATGAAATATTTTTTGGTTTATTGCATATTTGTGGGGGTTAAATTCTTCTAAAATATGGAACAAAATGCACATTTTCATCAGAGTTGTATATTTCCATATTGGATCCGTACATGATTTTTTCCATTACATGTTTTTTTTGCATATAAAATTGTATTTAGATACATATTCATATTTGAATCTTGCTGATATGGTGTAGACACTGCATATCAAAAGGTTACGTTATTCCAGCAACAACCAGATACTAGAAGTCTAGATCTAATAAAATGAAGTCCAAAAATAAGTTATGGAAATTAAATCCGTGCAGTACAAACCCTGCTGATTATTACATCTGATCTGGATTCTGAAAACTATAGAAACATGCTAAATTTGCAATAGAAATCTTCTCTCTCTATTACAATAAAAATGATTACTTAACAGCAAATCAACTTCTCCCTGGAAATGTGACTGCCCCAAAACAGGTACGTCAAGGGAAACGTGGTGATAAAAAACACAAATATATATGTGTATGTATGTGTGTGCACAGTGCAACTAAGGTTTTGTTACCCACCAAAATGGGTAACCCTATAAGACAAATTTTTTCTCCCATTCTTCACATCCAACCGGCCAGCCATGCAGCACCTCACAGCCACCAATAGCTAATGGCGTGCCATTATATCTTTGCCACCTGCATCAGTGATATGTGAAAATTTCACCACCGAAATTCTATTGCAGCAACTGGAATTAATTCTTCTAAATGTTAATTAATTTAACAATTTATTTGCTATGGCAAATATTGAATAAATCACACTACAACCTCGACAAATAAAACTGCAGAAAATAATAGCGCTGGAAACTGAAAAATATTCTAGCGCACACAAAATTATGACACTTTGTTTTGGACTAAAGTCCCCAGAAAAACCCAACTTGGGAAATTCGGTGCAGCAGCTAAGGGTTTTTATTATTTTGCAGTAGTGAAATTCTGAATACAATCTATGGATGCCCAACTAGCAATCCAATACAATCTACCTCCACACCATGCCTCATCTTGCTCAGACAACTGACAAATCTGGCCAGTCATAGAGCCTCTGCGTGGGCCTCAGCGCAGTGCTTACGCATACTCTAACTCGCTAAGCCCGGAAATGCAAGAAAAAGGGCATCTTAGCTGACTCTGCCTCTGGGAGAAATTTGCTTGGCCTCCTGGAGAATTTCCGAACTAAAGCCACTGAATTTCTCTCCTTCAGCCAAATCGGTCTCCCTTTGAAGCCTTTTGTGCTGCCTCTACGCAACTCCACTAGGAAATACAGCCCTCCTGCTGCTGACTCTCTGGTTCTGAAGAACTTTCCTTCGGACTCACTATCCCTGCACCTCTCTGTCTCTACTCCCTTCTGAAGCTCGAACTCTTCCGGCAACAACTGCTCTCTAGAATAATTGAACTCTCCAAAGAAATCGATTTCTGTCTGTGTGTTCTCCATCTACCCATCGACTTCTTATAATCTTCGGTTGGGCTCCAACGGCCAAGATTAAAACTTAATCAAGAGCTAAGATCGTAACGGAGTCGATCCGTGTCAGCTTCTATATGATTCACACCTTGTCTCAGTTATTTTTTATTAATTAACCACTTTTGCTAAGTTTAGACTTGGGCAATATTTAAAAATAGGTTAATAATCTAATTGAGACACTTCTAGGTGGAATTTCTAGAAGCAATTTTTGGGTTATGGAGAACTCTTGTGTTTTAACCTTTCCACAAAGTTTCGAGACTACAACACCTCCGATGCTACAAAAGCTAACACTCCCTCTTAGCAAGGAAGGTGTTATAATGCTACAACACCATGTCTCTGTATCATCCTCCATCACGTTGTCCATCTCTAGCCACTGTGGCTGACTGCCACTACGCACCAATTACTGCGCAACTCTGATGTTGCATCTGTGTTGTTGCTAACACTGCCATACTGCATCTGCACTGCAACTCCCTCTCATCTGTTGTTGTTGTAATTGCAACAAATGCAACTGAGAAGCATCCTAAATATTGAATCAACTATGTTTGTTGCATCTGTCTCCTAAGTCCTGACTGTTACTAGCTATTGCACTATCCCTTGAAGAATTTGCGTTATTCTTGACACTACACTGTGCCACTCGGCACTGCTACCAACACTGCATTGTGCTCCTCAACATCTGACTACTGCTAGTCTACAACTGTCACTCGAGAATCTGACTACATCACTGACATTGATCCACCCTGCTACTGAATAATGTGGGGCCCCATAGCAAGGTAATGATCCATGAGGAGGACTCCTCAATGGACCCCGCCCAACCTCTACAACTCTAGGACTATTACTCCATATCACCCCACCTCACTCCTAGAGGTATAGTTGCACACATTGCAAAATCTTCCTCTAGCCTCGAGGACAACCTATCTATCTTAGCGGGCGTTGTCGTCTGGTCCTGCTTCTCCTGCTTGTCTTTCTTCTTGAGAGGACACTAGGTACTGTAGTGGTCGAACTCACCATATCTCAAGAACTTGACCTTTGACAGGTCATTCTTCTTCTTCTTTTCCCCCTGTCCTTGACTGGGGCCCTTTGATGCTAGGGCCACATTCTCTTCACCCCTCGGTCCCTTGCTACTGTTGTTGTTGATGGTACTCTTTGCTAGAGCCCGCCTCAACTCCTCCTGTTGTAGGTCGGACCACATCCTGTCCCATTTAGGAACCATGTCTATGCCCAAGATACTTTGGACAAACACCTGCCATTCCTCTAAGACACTATTCAGTGCCAACCATACAAGCTCTGTGGGTTGGGTTGCTTTCCCAACAATTGCAAGCTGATCTCGGACAAACTGAATCCTTGTGAGGAAGGCATCTATGCTTTTGCCCTTATGCATCCTGATGCTCCTCATCTCTTGTAGGAACATCTTCCTCTGCTCGGAGGTACTATAATATACCTCGGAGAGAGCATCCCACATTTCCTTGGTCGTAATTTTATCTGTCACATTTGAGACTATATGATCTCGTACTCAATCCAAGACATCTACTTCATCTTTTCCATCTCCTTCATGTACCCCTTGAGTTAATCGACAACTTGGGGTACTGCTACCACATTCTCTGCATTGGTTTTCAGGCCAAATTCATCTAAAAAGAAGGACATCCTAGCCTTCCAAATGACATAGTTGGAGGATCCCTCCAACCTATCTGGCTCTCTAAGCCCAGCTGTGGCCATCTCTAAATCTAGTCAAAAGTCTCCCTCTTTCCCGCTGCTCACAGTTGGATCTGCTTTTCACACTCCCTTTGGAGTAAAAAGATTTGCTCACAGCTACTACCAATTTGCAACTGGAAAAATTAGATCTCTAAAACTCGAGATCCCCTGAGATAAATTTCCCCTTTGTGTGTGTTCCACCTGGCGTTGATTCTGCTACTACAAACTGCTACAAAACCCTCTGCGCCCAAACAAGAGATCTGCTCAGCGAAAATATGAGTTGTTGCTGCTACTCCCTCTACCTGTTGGAATCACTAATATGAACAATTCAGATTTTCTGCCACCCAGCAACTGGAAAAACAAACCCTTGCCCAACAATTCGTACTGCCTAGTTAGGCACTGCGCAGCCCCAAGAAATTTCAATATACTGCTCCCCCTGAACAGCGAAATTCTCTTCTTCTACCTCTGAATTTCTCGTCTATCAAACTCACTCTAATACCATGTGAAAATTTCACCACATAAATCCTATTACAGCAGCTGGATTTAATTCTTCTAATTCTTAATTAATTTAACAATTTATTTGCTATGGTAAATATCGAATAAATCACACTACAAACTTCACAAATAAAATTGCACAAAATAATAGTGTTGGAAACTGAGAAATATTCTAGCGCACACAAAATTATAACACACTTATTTTGGACTAAATTCCTCGGAAAAACCCAACTTAGGACAATCGGTGGGGCAAGTGAGGTTTTTTATTATTATGTTGCAGTGAAATTCTGAGTACAATCTATGGATGCCCAACTAGCAATCCAAATAACAAAATAATCTGGCTGAAATATTTGTGAGGCAAATACCTCTACACCACACCTGATCCTGCTTCGACAACTGACAAATCTGGCCAACCGTACAGCCTCAGTGTGAGCCTTTGCACAATGCTTATGTAAACCCCAACTCGCTAAGCCCAGAACTGCAAGAAACATGATGTCCTCGCTGACGCTGCCTTTGGGAGAAATTCACTTAGCCTCTTGGAGAATTTCAAGACCAATGGCTACTGAATTTCTCTCTCCTTCAACAAAATCAATCTCTCTTTTAAGCCTTCTACGCTGCCTTGCGCAAGCTCCACTGGAAAATACAGCCCTCCTGCTGCTAACTCTCTGGATATGGAAAAACTTTCCTCCGACTCACTGTCCCTGCCCCTCTCTTTCTTTGCTTCCCTTCTAAAGCTTGAACTCTTCCGGCAACAGCTGCTATCTGGAAAAATCGAACTCTCCAAGGAAATCGATCTTTGCGTGTGTGTGTTCTCCATCTACCCATCGACTTTTTCTTATAATCTTATGTTGGGACTCCAACGGCCAAGATTAAAACTTAATCAAGGGCTAAGATCATAACGAAGTCGATCCGTGTGATTTTCTAGATGATTCACACCTTATCTCAATTATTTATAATTAATTAACCACATTCCCTAAGTTTAGACTTCAGAAATATTTAAAAATAGGCTAATAATCTAATTGAGACATTTCTAGATGGAATTTCAAGAAACGATTTATGGGTTATAGAGAACTCCTATGTTTTAACCTCTCCACAAAGTTTCGAAACTAGAACAACTCTAATACTACAAAAACTAACATGATATGCTTCTCACCCATCCAACAAGAGCACATGGACAAAGGTGGGCTTCTAATCAAAAGGTACTTTATTCATTTAGCAATCGGGTACTTATGATTTTTTGTATTTGGATTTGATATGGATTATGGGGTGACCTAGAAGGAGGGGTTTTGATTGTGATCTTGTTCCCTCACCTTAAATAGGGTGTTAATCTTCCATCCTAGCCAGTGTTGCAGGAACCGTCCCCCCCCTCCCAAGGATCCAAAGGCAGATCCGCGTCCCGTACGGATCTGCCACTGATTCTTCAGCGGAACGACGGATCAGAAAATCGGATCCGTGGTTACTCCTTTTTTTTGTGATTCCTACAAATTTGGATTCGTGGGGACCCGATCCACGGTTCCTATTTCCCAATCCGCGGGTCCGGAAAGGATCAGGTGCGAATCCGTGGAGGTTCGGGCATGTATCCACCGTGAATCGCGAGCAGATCCAAGAGAAGGTGGACAATTCCGTGGGGTTTTTTTTTTGTTTTTTTTGTTTTTGAAAATTTCGAACTGTTCTTGGAGGAACTACACTTTCCGTATACTTCCAAGGTACCCCTTGATGCTCCCTAATGGTAATGTTAAATTCTTAAAGTAAAAGTGACAATCTCCTTTATCTTTCATTTCCATCCTTTTACTTAAATTTTTAACATTACCATGAAATGACTCAAGATGTTTGAGAGTGGTTCCAATTTCATCAGACTTCATATGGAGAAAATAGAATTTCATATCCCATTCAAAATTCAGCAAACTTAACATTTTTCAGGATCAATGGGATTGTGGTGTTTCATTGGATTATATCATGTATGAGGGCATGTGATTGGCATTTAATCAAGAGCAACAAGCCCTATATGTACCCCAGTGTTGGTGTTACTGATTGTTGAACTCCTTTGTCATGACCTTAGCAATTATGTACCTTTCACTCAAGTCAAAATCATTGATCAGGCATGTTAAGCTTTCTCTACCATATTATAAGGTTTGGATTAAGTTGTTTGATCAAAATTAGGCAATGTTGACTAAAATCCCTATAAAATTGAAGTAGAGGCAAAGGCTACACAAGAGAATTGGAATCTAGATTGTAGATGGTTGATGCTGGAATAATTAATTATTGACGTACAATTGATGCCATATCTATCTTGATTTATGTAAAAATATGCATGTTTCATGTCTTCTACAACTAATTTGGTATTTTGGATTTTTTTAAATATAAAAAAAAATATTAAAAAAAAAAAAATTATATATATATAGTAGACGCTTCCGAGATGCTTCGCTTCCTAGATTTTTGGAAAATGACGCTTCTGCGTCCCCGCTTCCAAAAAACGTCCCTGTTTCGTCCCCACTTTGTGCAACATTGATCCTAGCCCAGTGGGACCTCCCCTAATGGCCCAATGGGTCTAAAAGGGGCACTACTCAAGAAACGCTAATTGACAGAGCATAGTTTCATCTATCTTACATTATAAGCCCATATTTCACCTTCATTCTCCAGGTTCAACTGACCATTGGTTCTCTAGGATTTGGCACCCATACATTCTCATACCTAGGTAGGGCCCGAAACTTTTCCCTAAGTGGTTGATGCAGCTAAAAGAAAAAGAAAGAGCATAACATGGCCACAAAATAAAATAAAAAAGGAAGAATAACAAAATGCAAAAGATGGTTGGGACATACACATTAGCACGTGGGCAAAAGCCTAGCATGAACTTTACCTCGATCATTTTGGCCATTACCTGGTTCTTGAGCACATGTTGCTCCATTACATCATAAAAGGAACCCTTGCATGTCCCAACCCCAATGAGCAATGTAATGACTCATCCTTACGGGGTAATACAACTGCTATACATCATTCAAAGCAAGCTCTAACCCTTTGAACTATAAGCAATAATACAAAGAAAAAATCAAGCAAAAGTAAAAAGCACACAACAAGGGTGGAAAAACAAAGGCCGAGTTGGTAACTCATGCATCCGCAATTGCTCCCTCCTCATGTCTATACACTCAAGGTGTTGATCCCCATCATGCTAACCCCTTTAACCATGGCATTTGGCCATGAAATCTCATTAAGTCTTCTCCCCTCCATACCATCATTATTGTTCACTAACACCTATTGATTGAAAGGTGGACCCAGGAAATGTTACTTCCCCACAGGGGCTGGAAACACCTAACAGGGTTGTCCTTTAGCCACTCATACCTAGGGAGGAAACACCATTGCGAGTTCAAGGCCCTGATTTTGGAAGGGAAGTCTTATTTGAAGTGTTAAATAGCCCATTACTTTCAAGCTTGGTTCACTTAGATACAATAATGATTATTCTACCTAGTCACTGAGTTGCTTTCACTAGAATTTATGTTGTGATTGTCAAGTGGTTCAGCAACCCAGGCCTTGGACACCTAACCCACAGGTAACCAACCCATTTGAGAAACATATTTGCACCCACAGGTAAAGCATTGAGTGCCTTGGGTAAGAAGGAGGTAGGCTCTTAATTTATTGCATATACTAATCTTGGAAAACAAAGAAAAGGAAGGCAATTGTTTTTTACATACCTGGAAATCTAGATATGGTATGCTGGAGTAAATCTCCATTCCAAAAATGCTCAGTTGATGGCGAAGAAAACTATGGGTTTTCCCTTGTTTGCTTGATGAAAAAATTGTCACAAGACTCACACAACCCTCAAAGCTCAAACTTAGCACAAGAGAAAATGAAAATGACCTTTGAAAAGCCCAAACTGAAACTTATATCGTGCTTTTGAGAAACAGGGTGATAATTTCCCATTGTCTCACGATAATTGTGAAATTATTGCAATAAATTCAACTAAGAAAATTATCGTGATATTTTCTAGCGATAATATCGGAAAGTGATGTTTCAGTGATAATATCACGATAATTCTGATATTATTGCAATATCTGCAACATTGGTTTCAACAATATGTAAAGGTACAAATAAAATTCAGGGAAGGACAGAAGTTGTTGATTGAGAAGATGAATCAGCTAATATAGAGAGGGAACAGAATTGATAATCAACTCGCATTATCCAAAGATTGATGGCAATTTGCACTAGGAATAAGGAATGATGACAAGGACAAAACTACCAAAACACTTAACTACCATGGTCAACAAATTAATCAACTATTGAGAAGGTAGATGCACTAACAGTACAACCCTTAGTCTATTAAAGGCTGAAATTTAGTCCACAAAATATAAGTAAACGGGACCATCAAGAACAACCTGAAATAGTTTTTTCAAGCAATCAATATCACACAAGAATTTCAAACAAAAATCATCAACATATTAAAAAGGAATTAGCAAAGTATGATAGTAAGGACCATAGAGGAGCAATTTCCTAGGTCAATAAAATGGAAGGGGTTTTTGAATCAAACCCCCCAGTAGATGAAAAAGAAGATAATGACACCGTCCAACAATTTGAAAGGGGAAGCTTGCAACTGGTTCTTATGGTGAACAAAAAAGTTTGATGTTCGTTCCTTTCATTGGCAGAGTTTCACGATAGCATTATTAAAGAGGTTTCATGATGAAGAAGGTGATGATTTGTACAACAAAATTGTACATCTCAAACAGAAGGGAAATGCAAATGACTATACACATGTATGGGATGTTTTGGCAACTACACATAATGGAATCACAGACAAACAATTGCTAAGAATTTACATTTGTGGATTAAAAGATTATATCTGTAGTGAAATAAAGCTATGGAAGCCTAAAACAATTGAGGATGCTAGGCATGCAGCATAATTGATCGAACAAAAGAAAAAGTTCAACAAGTCATCATTCATGAGAAGATGAAAATTGGTATCATGACTCAGATAAGAAAACAATAAACAAATGTAGATATTGTGATGACAAATGGTCACTAGGACACAGATCCAACAATAAGAAACTATATATCTTCAAAGCAAAAAACGATTCAAACACATCTAGCCATGAATCAAAGAGGGGCAAAGAAGAAAAACAATTGTCATGAGTGTAGGAAGAAATGCACACCAAGACATAGTTGCCAAGACATTGTTGATCGAGATTGTCATTAATGTCAATATGAAGCCAAGGAGAAGCAGAGCAAACTTGTGAAGAACAGGAGCAAAGCCACTGGAAAGAGGAACGCATCAAAAAAGGTACATAAACAGGTCATCGGAAGTCACAGAGAGATATGTCCAAGGGAAAGTGCTATCGGAAGAACAAAGAGCATCACTGGAGCTAACAGAGGAGTTAACAAAGGAGCGGCAAAAATCAAGACAATGCAGAATATCAGAACAGGAGCTGTCAAAGAAAAGTCAGAGGAAGAAGTTCAACAGAAGAAACAAAGAGGAACACGTAGCAAAGAAGCATAAACAGCGGTATCGAAAGCCACAGGAAAGCCAAGTAAGTGTAAGAGCGAGAGATTGAGGAGGAGCCATATCAGGATCCAAAGAAGTCAACAGAGGAGCCAAAAGCGCAAAGGAGTATATAATATAGGCAAAAATCAAGAATACAGATGAAGAGTGAACGCACATGGTTATATTCCAAAAATCAAGTTTGAAATAGTGACAGTGGTTTTCGGGCGGACTCACCCGATACCATTCATCAACTAACACGTGGCAGGAGAAGGAGAGAGGAAACTGCCTTATTGGGCGGGTAATCCTCGTGCATGTAGCTCACCCGATATCATTGTCGAGCGTTAGATCAAATGCATTTTGATCTACGGTGCAAGATCACCGAGCAGCTTTATTGGTCGGATGTAATATCAATCGTCGAATGGGATTGTAAGATCTACGGTGGAGGATTGATCCGAAAAAGGCAAACATCAGAAAATGTGCTAAGTGTTTCGAAGCGGGGTTTTCAGTGTATTTCATATGTATCCTTGCCTTCCCACATTAAAAAATGCGATTGCGATATATATATATATATATATATGGACCCACGGGACCATTACAATATGATGTAATATAATATCGTGTCCGTCGCAATTTCGCAAGCCTCTTTAAAGCCTTGCCACATTAAAATGCCGATTGTGATATAAGTGCAGACCCGACTACACCATTATAGCATGGCTTAGTCAAATGTCGCATCCGTGGTAATCGCAATGTATAAAGAGTTGTCGCTCCCGAACCACCGATTGCAATATATATATATATATATATGGACCCGACGGAGTTATTAAAAACAGTTTATATTAATATCGCGTCTGGGTATCGGGCAATTGGCTATGTTATGTGCAAATTTGCTAATTGCGATAAAGTTGTGGAGGAGCGGACCCAATGAAGTTATAGATGTGGGAGTAATGCATTTGAAGTCTGGCCTTGTGTGTTCAAAGGGTGTATTTCCGTGTATTCCTGTGGTTTCGATAAATGTGTTGCCCGAGGCTTAAAGTTAAATTAACGCTTCTGATAGTTTAATGGGCCTAAACTGTTGCGATTGCGAGATTACTATTGTATATTGTATGAATATTATAAAAGGGGGGCCTCTCTGATATTTTTTTTAATATGCAACATTATTGTAATTCGGCCTATTTTCCACATTAACGTGCCCTATGTATTGATGGATTTGAAGAGACAGAGGAAGCCAAAGAGTGAGAGTAGAGGAAGCTAAAAGATCAAGCGGGCGTTGATGAAGACAAATAGCCAAAGGTCAGGGGTATCAAGAATATAAAACAAAAAACAAGGAAAGTTTAGTGTTACCGAAAAACTGTAAGAAAACTAAAGGAAGTTGAAGCTCTGGCAGAAGTGGAAGGAACAGGAGGACAGAAGTAAGTCATAGGCCCAGCAGGGTTGGGAGCAGAGAATCACAACCAAATAGATCTAGATGGTTTACAACAATGGGTTGGAGCCCTTGAGGTTGGTGCCTCAGAACTGAAAGGATTGGTGTCCCTGGGAGTTGGTGCTCCTAAATTCAAGGTTGGTGCCTTGACAAGATAGAGTTGGTGCTATGGAGCTTGGAGCCTCATAAAGAGTCCAAGTTGGTGCTTAGCAACTAATTGAAACCTTATATATATTGTACTTGATTTATTGTAAATATCACATTAATAAAAGCATCTATTCTTGTTATCTACTTCTGTGTTCCAAATATAAATGTTTTTAACTGATATAAATAATAATTGAAAAAGAAATACTAATTCACCCCCCCTCTCAGTATTTCCAACAGACATGTCCTTACGCTACTATAAAATTGAGAATGGAAGGCAAGTATAAGTACATAAGCAAAATGATGAAATCACAGTAGCATACAACGTAGATTCAGACCAGGATCATACACCACAAAAAGCATCACTAGCTTCAATCCCATGCATTCAGCCAAATACAAATGAAGAACACAAACTTCAAGAAAAAAATTACTCCAAAAGACCAATTACAACCTATCATAGCGGCTACAACCACCCTCCAAAATTTTGCCTATGCTTCATTTTGGAGCCTCACTTCTAAACCATAGCAGCTCGTCTTGCACTGATCCATGTACTTGTGCTTCGACTAAGCTTTATTCTTTTAATATTGGCTTGTGTTTGCTTACATAGTTCATTTTCTAACCCACAAGCCGATCTCTTGACATGGCCCTTTGACAGTTTCAGTTTTGCCTTAGAGAACTATACAATTCTTGAGGGCAACTAGCCTTGCGCTTGGGAATTGTGAAATCTTGACTGCCAATGAGTCTTGACCTCAAGAAATGTGCAGTACTGGATGGCAACGAGCCTTGAAATGGGAAATTGTGCAGACATGAGAGTCAGCCCAGAGCCACTAAACCTAGAAATTGCACAAAACCCACTGTGCTCAGAAATTGCTCAGTGCATGAACCAAAGAGTTGCCCGGTCCTTCCCAGAATTGCGCAATCTTTTCAGGCAATGCATGGCAGTTTGTCCCAAAAAAGCAAAAACCATCCCTAAACATAGGGATCTATTTTTAACAACCCAAAGGAGGCAGTTGACTTATTGTAGAAAATGTCGCCAAGTGTTGCTTTTTCCTTGAGTTTAGGCATGTGCGTCACAAATCCTAACTTGACCAAACCTATTTAATCAATGTTTCTAAAGCTCATTTGCACACTCGATCTTGGAGCTTTAACATTCCCAAGGAGATCAAGGAACTTTCGGTGTGATCGTCGTCGCTTTTCCAAGTGAGTTTTGCTTTTCTAGTATTTTGTCGCTTTTTATGTTGCTTTTTGTTGTTTAGCTTGTGAGAGTGTTGTTTCACTTGTTTCTTTGAACAAATGCTGGCATTTTCACTTGTTTTAGCTTGTAGAAGTGTTGTTTCAAGTTTTAGATTGTCTTTCCCAAGTGTCGCATGTGTTTTCTCATTTTTGCACCAATGATCGCCTTTACGGCGACTCTCTTCACATGCTTCATTTTCCTTCAATTTAATTGATTCTTGCACTTGTTTCACATGCATGCATCAATAATTAGTCAGATCTGCACTTAGCATCACATCATCCTTCATACCTTCTTGATTTTCACACTCCCCATGAGCACATCTAGGTCCCCATGCTTAGATCTCACACTTCATTGCTTGCATTGCATAATCTGGGAGCTCAAGGCCTCTGCCTTGGCTTTTGGAACTATGCAAAGCCTGTCCTGGGCTGGCTCCAACTGCGCAGTTCCAAGAACCAACCTCCTAGCTTGGCCACTGAGGTTGCGCAATGCGCAGCGTCTCCTGGCCTTGGCCCAGACTGAACTGCGCATTGCACAGTTCTAGTCATCAAGCTTCCCCACTGATTGTTGGGACTGCACAATGAGCAGTTCCCACAATCAGTAAGTGATCTTTGTCAGCCAGAATTGTGCAATCCTTCCCATCATGAGCCTGGCTTGTTGCTTAATCTTGTCTTGTAGTTGTTTTGGTTTTTAAGCTGACATTTGCTTGCCATGAGTGTCCTCTCTGTCCCACTGCCACAGGTACAGCAGTTGTTGAGCATCTCTCTAGCAGTTACCGTAACATGACATCCAAGAGAGTTGCATAAAAGGAAACCGTCGAGAGCAGTACTAGGGAAGCAATTGAGCAGATATTAGTTGATCTACCAGTTTATGCAGATACTCAGTTGTTCATTGAGAAGGGTACAACACTGACATTGAAGCAAATCAAAGATACTTTTGCAGAGAACTTCAAGGAAGACTTAGAGGACCGGCAGGTTTATCTCAATATCCAACGATCAGGCTTATACAAGGTTGCATGCAAGAAACTCACCTTCCCATGTGCGGACATCATCAGCGAGATTATCTCACACACAAATGAACAGACTATGACAATGAGCAGTGTCAGCGAGAGAGAGCTTGCCACCTTCAAGACAAAGAACTTTCAACAGATGTATCATTTACTCGAGCCAGTGAAGTGCATGGACTCACTTTTCTATGCCACCCATACCTTTGTGAGCACTAGAGATATTGTCAAGCATTGGGTGAAAGAGCTATCAAAGTTTAGACAGACACCTACCCATGTTTACAAGACGAAGTCCCTCAGGAAGGCTTATCAGTTCTTGATCATCTTTGCCTGCAAAATATATGGTCAAGGGAAAACAAAATCCTTTCCTGAAGTGTGGGTAGTCTTACTGGACCAGTTGGTGAGTGATGGGAAGCCATTCAACTAGTCAAATTTGTTGGCTCATCAGTTGAAGATCCATGTGACTAACGCTCAGAATCCGCCCGAGAATGAGAAAGCAAGGTTTTATATGTCTGCATACTTAATGGATGCAATCTGTTCCCAACAGCAGTTCCCTGGCATGAGCTCAACCTAGACACCAAAAGAGGCGACTGCAGCTATCGAGGAATGATGGCAAGGCTAACTGACCATTTTATCATCCCGTTGTACAAGCTTATCTTTGAGCAGGATCCACCTTGCATGTCCCGAGAAGCAATGGAGATGATAGCAAACAATGCAGATTGGTATGCCTCACCAAGTGGCACCTTCATCAGACTGTTTGGCGAAAAGAAGCCTCCGCGTGTTCTACCAAGGTATGCCACTAACAAGTTGATCATGCAAGAAGTTTCATATCACCTCTCTATAGGGTTGTCAGTAGGGCCCACTCTTCCTTTGCGGATCAGATTATACGAGATTAAGAGCTTGAAAGATGCAAATGTTGAGGCTAAGGACATAGTGAAATTCGAGTTCAGCACCAAGGACTTTAATCTGTGTGATCCCAACAGTATTTGCAAGGAGCATTGTGCGAAAGTGTACTTTCCATGGATCCACGAGACATTTTATTGGTCATAGGAGGATCCATGGAGGTACAGCTACAATGCCTCCAGACTCAATGAATCGATCAGTATAGCAACAAATTGGAAAGTTGCTCTGCAAACAGTAGCAGCCCAGGAAGCAACAATAACAACAGCAATAGGCAGCAATCTAGTGCAGGACAAGAGAAAGAGGAAGATCGTTGAGAATCCAAAGGCAGAGCAAAGCTACAAGATGAAGGCAGATCCTATCGTGGAGAAGGCAACTTTGGCAACGAAAGCAAAGAGGGAGCAACGAATAAAGAGAGCATAGCGAAGGAAGAGAGAAAAACAGAGGCTGCAAGAAGCAAAATTGAACTTGCAAGAGGTAGAGAAGAAGTTGAAGGAGGAACAGGAGTTAAGGAGGAGAGAAAGAGAAGAGAAGCAAAAGCCAGAGGAAGAACAAAAGCAAGGCGTAATGACAAAACAACCAGCAACTGAGGAAGAGGGTGAACAGATGCAGGATCGGGAGCTTGCTCAGCAGATTGAGCAATTAATTGAAGTGACAAACATGGAGTTGGAACAGTAACCATAGAATGAAGACACTGACCTTATGACGAGAGCACCAAAGGTCAACTCCAAGTCTCCACCGCCTCCAGTGTGAGAACCTATCTCGAGCGAGCAAGGAGATATTGTTCTCCTTGATGATGATCCAGTCATGGATGTGTACAATCTATTATTTGACGAGTTGCAGAAGAAGATTGTACAGGCACTGAGGAAGCACTTTCTGGATGATCACCCATCACCTACATTCATCAAGGTAAGGGTGATAGTGTCAGACGCCAGGAAGCATCCAACTGTCCTTGTCCAAGCCCGCTTGACCTATGCAAGAGCAGCAAGCTCAAATGTTAAGTACCTGACAATCGAGAATGAACATCTGGAAAAGAACTTGTAGGCTGCTAGGAAAGAGGCAGAACAACTTCAAGCATCAAAGCAGAATGCAGTTTCCGCATTGGGGGAGATGAGGAAAGCAATACTCGCTTAAGTATCGACACTTGAGGATACCATGTGAAAGCTCTATGATGGATTTGTCACTGTGCATAAAGCAATTGTCCGTGTGCATGACCTACAACACAAAACAAAGAGTTTGTTCAAACTCTCAAGAACATACATGATGCCATCGCCCATGTACAAGAGTGGAGAATGCAGTACAAAGGGGCCCCGCTTGACTTAGTAAAGAAGATGAAGCCATAGACAGAGCTGGAGAAAGCAAACGTCCGAATGTTGATCCAGAACTACGGGCAGATCGCCCCATTCATCAGTAGCATACAGGCCTCATATGCGTGGTTGTATAATAGGTTGAATGTCATGGTGAGAAAGCACAGGATCCCACCAATCAGTTCCCTCATTGATGCTAAACCCAAGAACCAAGTCCAGCTAGAGACGATGAGTACATGGAGCAACTAAGACAAGAGGCCACTGGGGAAGACTTGGAGTTGAACGCACACAACATGCAGAAGTACATTGGTTGTCCTGTCAAGGTCAACACCATGCTACCCATGCTTTAGAATGAGTTGGATACAGGTTCCAAGACCATATACCCAAATGTCATGGAGGCAAGAATCTGCTTTCAGAAAGACGCCATCAAGTAGTTTGGGAACACCATCATGTAGTACCAAGCTTGGCATCAATATGTGACCGAGAAGCATCAAGTGGAGGTTGTTGAGTTGGTCTTTCCCCAAACTTCAGAATCATAGTGTTTTGTCTTGTTAGGCTATCTCTAGCCTATTTTGTCTTACATGGGTACATGTGGAAAACGTAGTATTATTTGTAGATATGTTGTAAGTGAAATTCCAAGTGTCATTAGTGGAATGTGAAAGATCATCATGTTATGTAATGAGTTACTTGTAAGCAGGTTGAAGAGCCGTGAGGGTAGTCAAAGAGTCACAAATGGGAATGTCAAGGGTCACCCCACCTTTTGTTATAAATAGAACCTCACAACTCATAGAACAGGCTTTTGGGAGCAAAGCTTTTGGCTAGGCTTACGCTTAGAAAAGGCTTGGGAGTATTGTGAAGAGCCTTAGCTTCTCAATAGCATAGAGCAAGTATACTTCTTTGGAGGAGCAGGTGTTCTTGACTATAATGTTCCACTATTGGGGCTAGCAGTCGTCAATGGCGTATGTATGGATGGAACTTTCACTTATAATAATAATATCAGAGCCAGCACACTTTCATGCATATGTTGTTAATGTAGTTGGACTCCTCTGGTTGCATTGGCAATGTATGTTGTTTAACTTACGCATTTGCTTATAAACAACTTTGTATGCAATTGTACGAATCTTGTTGAATGCGTGTTGTTGGGTTAACTCATCACTTTAATTTGTGGACTATTCTGCATTTTAGCTTGTGATGTCATTCTACTCATGTGTTCCTTTCAAGCTGCATACTATTACAGGCTTCTAAGGGGCACACTTCTTTTTCCCCTCTGTGTGTTAGAACCTTCTTGCATCGCACTTGTCTCTCCGCAGGGTCACACACTTGCTCTCACACAAAGTCATCATACTTACCTTTGTGCGCTACAGTGGTCAAGACATTACACTACCACCCAGTGTTGGGACTCCTACTCCACGCTATTTGAGGTCTAGTTGGGACTTCATATCGGGGAGATCCCTTGAATGTTGGCGGGTCGAGCACCCTCAACACAACCACAAATTACAAAATATGTTCCACCACATCTCATAATGGAAGGGGTCTAGTCTTTAAGCAAAAAAACAACACTACAACTCCACCAAAAACCATGATAGGACAACCACAACTTAAGACCCTGAAGCTTAAAGGAGTCAAAGAAAATAAATGTCACAATGCTCGTAGATTTTGGCAATATTGACAATTGTATAGACATTCATGTTGCTAAAACAGCTAAACCTTTCTACGTACCCCACCAAAGACCTCATCATAATGGTCACTAATGAACAAAAGGTCAAAGAAGTAGCAAAATGTCATAAGGTGTCAATTCAAATACAAGAGTTAGAACTACAAATAGAACTTTATGCTCTACCACTTGAAGAGATGGATATAGTGTTATGTGCAGAATGGTTGATGCAGTTGGGAAGTTATACTACAAACCCTGAAGAACAACTCAAGGAGTTTAATTGGCAAGGACAACACTATAAACTATATGGTGTTGAAGCTTCCACTCTCAAAAAAATACAAATGAACATCACCGACACTCAAAACGCAAGCGAAGTCAAACCCACTTAAACAATAATTACTTAAATGAAAGTGCAACGAACAAATACAATTTCACCTCAAGACTAGTCAATGCTATAAACTAAACCATCATGAGGGTTATTGTATCATCATCATTCATTCTAGCAATTATTATATATATCAATACATTTATACAAACACATATATATTGTCTACACTCATTGTTCGTAACATATTCCCATGTGTGCTCCAATTACTCTTTACTCTTGCAACAAGAAGATGAAGAAATCTAAGAGAGCAGTCTTATGGCTAAATTTTATAGAATAGGGCATGTTGCCCACTGTTGCTCACCAAGCAGAAGGTTTTTTAACCCCCTTGTCTCTAAGCACATCATGGCACCATATATCTCAATGTTAATGGAAAACTCTACACGACAATGGCACAATCCACTGCCTCCCCAAGCCCTTTTAGCATACCTTTTTCCCCAGGCATCAGATCATCCCACCCAAGTTGGATTCCATAACCATGATTTCACATACTACCTCCCTCTATGACATTCTCGGGCAACCTCAAATCCACATCCCCCCGCCCTCCCCTATGCCACCTTTTTTCAAAATTGGACATCAAAAGGGAAACTAGAGCCACGAGGGGCAACTCAATTGGCAATCACCACATTATGAAGTATTATGTAAACCATGAGATTCAAGGTTCAAATCCCATGTGGATCGAGCCAACAACAAAAGAAAAAACTTCATTCATCTATTAATTAGTGGTTCTTCTCACTTGTGCACTATGGAGGCCTAGTTGAGCAACTTCTATTGAGTGGAATTCTAATGTGATGGGATTTGATTTCATGAATGCTTATGGTTAATCTTGGATAATTTGGTGAAATAAGTTGGTTTATTTGCATTTATCTTGGTAATATGTTTCCTGGGATATATGTTCATGTGCTAAGTTTGTTTATTTGCTATTTGCTTTATTGTCCATTATTCAGCTAAACCCTTCTTCCAAGTGTTTGAAAAATAGAGATAGCTTATTCTTTCCCTTAAACATCCGTAAAATTAGGAACCTAGATCCCAAACCCGGCAGTACGTAAGTTTATTTGCCCTAGTTTGTCTAGATTTAGTATCACTCCAAGGAATCCCTAGAATTGTTTGAATCCTAGACTCCATATGCCCGAGCTTGAGAAGACACCAGTCCATCTATTTCATGGAGTTCATTTAAAATACGAAAAATCATTATCTTTTATTTCATGGTAAATTAGGGTTAAAATACAAACAAAATCTCATATTTTCAGCATCTAATGACTTATTGATGTGTGCCCTAGGGTTAAAGATTGTGTAAAAGTGCATTAGAGAAGCAAAAGTGAATTTTTTCATGCATTTTTCAGCCATTTCTTAGGGTTGACGTCGACGTTATTTACTATTATATGCCTTATTAACCATCAAAAATTGTTGTAACTTTTTCCCTAGTCTACTCTTTAATTTAGCCTTCATTTCACATAACTTATTCGCTATTTTAATGGCTAAATTTAGTAAGGTTATTAACTATTGTATTGCTGCAATTTGCTTGTTTAAAACCCTAGTTTAATGCAACATTGAGTATTTTCTTGATTTGGTGTGTTCAATAAACCTATTTAAGACTCTTTAGACCAAGCACGGCCTTTAGAATGACTCGTAGCTCCTTTGAACCGAAATCTGCAATTTATTCCACCTCAAGCCTTAATTTGTCATATCTTTATTCAGGGCATTTTTCTTGTAGGATAGTTAGGAGGAACTACAAATAGAACTATATGCTCTACCACTTGAAGAGATGGATATATTGTTATGTGCAAAATGGTTGATGCAATTGGGAAGTTATACTACAAATCATGAAGAATGGTTCATGGAGTTTAATTGGCAAGGACAACACTATATACAATATGGTGTTGAAGCTTCCACTCTCAAAAAAAAATACAAACAATACACAAGAACCTCACTAACACTCAAAACGCAAGTGAAATCAAACCCACCTCAACAATAATTAGTTAAATGCTTAAATGAAAGTTCAAGGGACACACATCCTTTCACCTCATGACCAGTCAATGCTATCAAGTAAACCATCACAACGATTATAGTATCATCATCATTCATTCTAGCAATTCTTTTTATATATCAATACATTTATACAAATACATATATATTATCTACACTCATTGTTCATAAAAAATTCCCATGTCTGCTCTAATTCCTCTCCCAACAAGAGGATGAAGCAATCTTAAGGCTAAATTTTCTAGAATAGGGCATGTTGCCGCATGTTGCACCAAGCATAGGGTTTCTTAACCCCTTTGTCTCTAAGCACATCATGGCACCATATATCTCAATGCTAATGGAAAACTCTACACCACAATACACTGCTTCCCCAAGGCCTTTTGGCGTACCTTTCTCCCTAGGCATTAGACCATCCCACCCAAATTGAATTCCATAACCATGTTTTTGCATACTACCTCCCTATATGACATTCCCAAGCAACCTCCAATCCACGTCTCCTCACCCCCCCCCCCTCATTCCACCTTTTTCCAGAATTGGACATCAAGAGAGCAGCCAAAGCCATGAATGGTTGATGCAGTTGGAAAGTTATACTACAAAACTAGAACGGTTCATGGATTTTTATTTGGTAGGGACAACACTATAAACTATATGGTGTTGAAGCTTCCACTCTCAAAAAAAATACTAACTATTAGGCCAGGAGTAACGTCACAAATCAAATTGTGTTTTTCATGAAGAGAAAATATGAATATATACAAGGAGAGAGAGACTATTGGGTTTCATCTCCTAATGTCTCTTCATCTTCCAGCTTCCTTTATTTTTCTATTTACAATACTTACATAGGTTTTCCTAATCCCAAAGATTAGGTATCAACATTCTCCCCTTAATCTGAAGGGATGTTGGTGAGTCTAAGCATCATTCTGAATCCTTCCAACTTTCCCCTTCCAAGCGCTTTGGTGAAGATGTCTGCAATCTACTCATTTGTGGAACAATGTCGTAGGTGGATTGTTTTGGCCTCAACATGATGTCGAATTAGATGGTAATTTGTATTGATGTAGTCCTTTCGATCATGGAATTTTGGGTTCTTGGCCAACTTTATTGCAAAAGTGTTGTCAATCAAGAGAGGAGTTGAATGCACCTGTTTCTCCTGCAAATATTACAAATTTTTCCTAAGCCACACAATTTCCTTTGTTCCAACATATTCTGCCTCAGTTGTGGAATATGTTGAAACTAACTATTTGCGTGACCTCTAGGAGACAACTCCTTATCCATGACTCATAACATAGCTTGAAGTAGATACCCCAATTTCTTTATCTCCATCGAAATTTTGAATCAGAGTATGCAATCAAGCTGAAGTCACCTATCTGTGTATACTTGAGTTCAAAGTTTTGATCCTCCAAGTACTTTAGAACTTTTTTTTGCAGCAGACCAATGATCCTCACAAGACTTTTGCATAAACCTGGAGAGGGTTCCAACAGCAAATAAAATGTTTGGTCTAGTAGTAGTCAAATAGTTGAGACTTCCTACGAGTTGTCTATACTTTGTTGCATCCTCAAATTCTTTTCCTTCAATGGATGTGAGATTTAAGTTCTATTCCATTGGAGTAGTCAAAGGATTGCACTCAACTATGTCAAATTTGTTCAACATATCTCCAATGTACTTCCGAGAGAGAAACATAAACTTCAGATGTTGGGTTACTTTAATACCAAGGTAGTAGTGAACATAGCCCAAATATGTCATTTCTCTAGGAACCCTTACCAACATATACTACTTGTTCACTTGTTTCGATCACTAAATCATCGAAAGGAGGAAAAGTTGAACCTATTTCGAAACGGCTTTATCTATTAGAAGAACGAAATAATTCCAAATCAAGCAAAGAAGATATTTGAAGAGTATTTCTCAAATATAGATTTTTTTTTGGTAAACATATTAATCCAAAAGATTTGTTGGAAATGCCCTCTGATCAAATCCAAGAAATCTATACAAAAGATGATGATTTGTTGATAAATTTCCTGTGGTGGAAAATAGCCTTTCAAGTAGCCTCTATAGATCTCATACTGAAAATAGCTTCATGTAATGAACGGATCTACACAAACTATTTAGTGAATATTTACAACCGAATTGACGATAGAACGTTGCACCCACAGGTACCATAAAGTGGGAATTTATTCTTAATCTTTTTACTACGGAACAAATTTTCCTTTTCGAGTCTTTGGTGCAACATGAGTGGATAATACTATGAAATTGTCCTGGGAATGTATCTACGAATGATTCAACGCAAACGAAAGATTTTCTTGCCCTTTACAGGGAAATACTATTAAATGAACCTCTCCAAATTAGAGAAATTCATAAACATGTGCCTCGATGGTCATCTAATTTGATGATGGGTGAATACGATGATGTAGCCCCAATTCTAATTGAAGCAAATAGGATTCATTCAAGAAAGGTCAAAGCAACACTAATCTTTGATATTGGGCAAAGACTAGTAGTTATGAAACGTTATTCTGTCGAGTCAGAGTATTGTTCGAGCTTAATCAAAGGATCCATACGCGCTCAAAGATGGAATATTACGATATGGAAGAGGATACAACCGAATGTACATTCCCTTATTTTTTTTAGAAGAATGGAAACACTCGCTTATCCTAAAGATTATTATGACACGTCCGATTTTGGTATAGTGAATCAAGAGCAAATCCAAAAAGAAGTTAGGAAGAAAATCTAGAGAGGCAAAGACTTGAATCCATTCATCCACAATTTGACACTTGCTCAGTCCTTAAGTTTAGTGTGGCCAAAATTGAACCGTTTAAGACGTTTAATATTAGTGGCTCAATCAAATATTAGAAAAAGGATAATATTACCATCACTTATAATAGCCAAAAATATTGGTTGTATATTATTATTTCAAGTCCCTGAATTTTCCAAAGATTGGGAAGAAAAGAGGAGAGAAATGCATGTCCAATGCGCTCCTAATGGTACTGAATTTCAGAAACAGACTTCCTAGACAAATGGCAAAAAACAATATGCAAATAAAGCTTCTATTTCCTTTTCGTTTGAAGCCTTGGCATAGATCCAAACTCCAATCAGAAAAAATATTGTGTTGGAGTTATTCAACGACCCTTGGATTCGAAACTAACAGACCTTTCGGTGATCCGAACTCAAAGCTAGGACTTTTTTTCAAATTTTTTCAACCTATCTTCAAAAAATTGATTTTCAAAAGATTGAAAAGAGGATTGATCATCTTCAAAAAATTGAAGGAAGGATTGAAGAGAGAATTGATTCTCTTCAAAAAAGTGGAGATGATTAGTGGGATCTACAGGAATAAGACGCATTCCATGAGTTAGATATGTAGACAAGAGTGAACTTAATGACCAAATACAAAATAAATTAATAAGTGAGACTACCCCTATGGGTAGTACAAATGATTCATCAGAAGTTAATGATCAATTTGGATATGAACCCAAACAATTAATGATCAACTTGAACGACCACAATGAAAGAGTGGACCAAATCTATCATGATCATAAATAGCTCTCCTATAACTAGAATGTCTTGGTGGATTTAGAGTTTCATACTGGATCAAAGGGAAGTTTTAACATATTGGAATCACCATTAAAAACAATTGGTTCAAATTTGGCAAATGCCTGGTAGATTTCGAAATAAAAGTGTCCAATTAATCCAAAAATGTCTATATTCAATGAAATTAATGAAAAAAAATTCTCAGAAGAATGGAACGAGATCTCTTACCAAGTGTTATTCATTTCATTGGGTCAAATATAAATTTTGGATTAATCCGCTTGGAATCAATCCACAAGGAATATAGCAACAATTTACGAACAAATATTCATTATCAATAATGATATTTCAAGAATAAATATGGGTATTCAATCAACGAAAAAAATGCAATATTTTGAAATTCGTCCTCATCGAAACATGTTCTCAATGTCCCAAGCATATGTATTTCACAAGATATGGTAGATAAGGGCAATGGACAAAACCTATTCAAAGTATTTTTTTAAATATTGAGCCCAAACATCATATCCCTTGATCAAAAAGAAGATCAAAGAATTATTAGATATAGAAAGAATACTGGATCACAAAAAACAACAAGATCTGAAAGAGAATGACTAGAAACAATGGTTGTGATGTTTTGACCAGTACAAATTATCCCCACATATATGGTCAAGAATAAACCTACATAAATGGAAAAATAGAGTCGATAAGAAATGTACGTGCCATGAAGAACATTCCATTCCCTATGAACAACAAGAAGATTCTATATTTGCAACTGGGATGGAACCTTCTTTAGGACTACTTCGGAAAATGAACAAACATTACAGATACGATCTCTATCATATAGTTATCTCAATTCTACAAAAGGTTCGGATATTCTCAATTTGACAAAAGATTCAGATATTCTCGGGCCACGTTTTTCAAAATTGGATGTCAAGAGGGCAGCCAAAGCCACAAACGATTGATGTAGTTGGGAAGTTATACTACAAAACTTGAAGAACAATTTCATGGAGTTTAATTGGCAAGGACAACAATATAAATTACATGGTGTTGAAGCGTTCACTCTCAAAAAAATACAAACTTTCAAGCCAGGAATAACTCCACGAATCACATTTTGTTTTTCATTAAGAGAGAATATGAATATATGCAAGGAAAGGGAGACTATTGGGTTTCATCTCTCAATGTCTCTTCGTCTTCCAACTTCCTTTATTTTTCTAATTACAATATTTACACAGGTTTTCCTAATCCCAAAGATTAGGTGTCAACATTCCCCCCTTTAATATGAAGGGATGTTGGTAAGTCCAAGCATCATTCTGAATCTTTCAAACTTTTCCCTTCCAAGCGCTTTGGTGAAGATGTCTACAATCTACTCATTTGTAGAACAATGGCGTAGGTGGATTGTTTTGGCCTCAACATGATGTCGAATCAGAAGGTACTTTGCATTGATGTCCTTCGTTCGATCATGGAAGTTTGGGTTCTTGGCCAACTTTATTGCAGAAGTGTTTTCAATCAAGAGAGGAGTTGAATGCAACTTGTTTCTCCTGCAAATCTTCCAAAAATTTCCTAAGCCACACAATTTCCTTTGTTGCTTCAGTTGCTGACACATATTTTGCCTCAGTTGTGGAATATGTTGGAACTGACTATTTGCGTGACCTCCAAGAGACAGCTCCTGGTCCAAGACTCATAACATAGCCTGAAGTAGATATCTCAATTTCTTTATCTCCATCAAAATCTGAATCATAGTATCCAATCAAACTGAAGTCACCCACCTATGTATACTTGAGTCCAAAGCCTTGAGTTCCCTTCAAGTACCTTAGAACTCTTTTTGCAGCAGACCAATGACCGTCACAAGGCTTTTGCACAAACCTGGAAAGGACTCCAACAGAAAATGAAATGTTTGGTCTAGTAGTAGTCAGGTAGTCGAGACTTACTATGAGTCTTCTACACTTTGTTGCATCCCCAAATTCTTTTTCGCCAATGGATGTAAGCTTTAAGTTTTGTTCCATTGGAGTGGTCAAAGGATTGCACTCAGCCATGCCAAACCTGTTCAACGGATCTTCAATGTACTTCTTCTAATAGAGAAATATAAACTTCAGATGTTGGGACTTCAATACCAAGATAGTAGTGAACATAGCCCAAATCTATCATTTCAAAACCTTCCCTCAGTTCTTTCTTTATGGATGCAATGTAGTTCTCATGGCTCCTTGTCATGAGAAGATCATCTACATACACCACAAGATATGCAAAAAAGTTTTTCCAGCTTTATTGACAAACAAAGTTGCATCATCAAGATCATAATGTTTGAAATTGAGTTTCAGAAGATGCTCAGGCGATTTTTCATGCCAAGCTCGCGGTGTTGTTTGAGGCCATACAAGGATTTGACAAGCTTGCATACTTTGTGTTCCTGATCCTTTACAATAAATCCTTTTGGTTGGGACATAAAAACATTCTCTTTCAGATCTCCATTCAAGAAAGCAGTTTTTACATCCAATTGATGGACTTTCCAACCGTTTTGAGTTTCCAAAACAAAGAGTGTCCAGATGGTAGCCCATTTTCTTGTGGGGGAAAAGTCTCCTCATAATCGACCCCTTCCTTCTATGTGAAACCTTTTGCCGCAAGCCTGGCTTTATGCTTGTCAAGTGAGCCATTTGCTTTATACTTGTTCTTGAAGACCCACTTACAGCCAATTGGTTTGGTTCCCAATGGAAGATCAACTAGCTTCCAGGTGCCATTCTTTATCAAAGCATCATATTCTTCCTGCATCGTTTCTTTCCATTTATCATGAGAAGCAACTTGTTTGAAGGAAGTGGATTCGAATTTTGTAGACAAATTTAGTTTACAATCATAAGAAACATCCATATCAATAGGTGAATCAAGATAGTCTACATTACCACCATTTTGTCTAATATAGCTTATTGTTCTTGTCTTTCCAACCTCATCAAGACGAACACTTTCAAGTGTCTTTGTCAACCATTTTGGAGGACCTTTCTGAGATGGCCTAGGTCGCTCATTTCATTGAGATGGGGCTGAATCAAGATGTAGCCTCCCAATTTTGTCAATCACATCACTCAAAGTGTCATCTTGATCAATGGTTGGATCTTCATGAGGGGGAGAGAGTGTTTTAGAAGAAGATTCCACAAATTGATCTAGTATAGGGATCCCCCCTTCAAGATGTGGAATCTCATTATCAAACTCTTGAAAATACTTTGCATGTTTGAATTTGTCCAAGTGATCATGTTGTCGCTCAACAACATTGTCAGTCTTGGAAGATTCAAGAAATATCACATCTCTAGTTATTATAAACTTCTTATTAACTTCATCATAGAGACGGTATGCTTTGGAGGTATTTGAATACCCCAAGAAGATACATTTGCAACTCCTTGCACCAAGTTTGTTTCTTTGTTCCTTAGGTATCAAGGCATAACAAGTGAAACCAAAAACCCTAAGATGTCTCACCGAAGGAATGTAGCCATACCACATTTCATTGGGAGTCGTGTTTTTAATAGCATAAGATGGACACCTATTCTTTATATACACAGCACAGAATTGCATCAGCCCAAAACATCAGCTTAACATTCTTGAAAAACATCATCGAATGTACCAAATTTAAGATTGTCCTGTTCATTCTTTCAACTACTCCGTTCTGTTGGGGATTATAAGGCACGGTTGTTTGATGTTTGATCCCATGCTGGCAAAGATAGTTTTCAAATGAATTTGAAGTATATTCTTTTGCATTATCAGGACGAATAGAGCGAATATGATATTGTGCATCATTTTCAATCCATGCATGGAAGTCCTTGAATGTTTCATAGACATAACTTATTACTCGATAAATAAACCCAACACATTCTGGTGTAGTCATTAATAAATGTCATCATATATTTATTACAGTGTGCAGAATGAGCGGGCATTGGGCCACATAAATCAAAAGAATGAGTCCAAGTGTGCTCTGGAATGAGAATCATGAAAAGACTGTTTGTTGTGCTATCCTAGGATACAAGCATCACATTGCTCAAGTTTCCTAAGAATTGCATGCAAACCAATAACACCATTTTTCTTTAGCAAACGAAGGTTGGCATGGTGTAAGTGCCCAAATCTAGCATGCCATAAAAGACTTGATGGAAGTGTCCCTTCATCACAGTGAGAATTGAATGAGAAGTTATGTGCACGAGCAGAGGTTCCTTGGAACTTCAGTAGTCTTTCTTCTTCTATCCTAGTCATGACAACTGAGTGACCTGATGCTTTTTTATCTCAACCTTGCCATCAAATATATGAATGAAGAGTCCTTGTTGGTGGATGTGAATCAAAGACAGCAAGTTTCTCCTCAACTCTGGGAGGTATAGAACATCATGCAAAAGAAATTCTAGAAGACTAGGCAAATTGAGCTTGATGGTGCCAAGCCCTGATGGCTTGAGTTTTGACTTGTCTACAAAGTAGACTGCTCCATCAACATTGTCAGTGAATTCGTCAAAGAAATCTCTTATGAAAGTCATGTGGCAAGTTGCTCCTAAATCAAGCAACCAATCATCTTTCCATGAAGCAAGTGAAGTATTAAATAAGTCTTCAGTTACTCCAATGTTGCAATGTGCCACCACATAATGAGCTGACTCAAGTGCTTTTCCTTTCCCTTTACCAAGTGTTTTACCTTTTTCTTCATTTCTTTCTTGTTCGATTCTGTCCCAAGGCAGCGTACATGTGGAAGCATCATGTCGATTTCTATTGCATCGTATACAATGAAGATCAGACTTTCCTCCTTGGAAATGTTTGTCGCCCTTGCCTCTAAAATTCTTCCTTCCTCTTCCTCTCCCTCTTCAACCACCGCTTCCTCTAGAAGAATTTTGTGCATGATTCTTCTCTTTCTGTGCAAAGCAGACAGTTTCTTTTCCCAAAAGCCTTCTCTCTTTCAGCAAACTTCTTCTCAAGGGAGTCAAAGGAAATCTCCTTAAGTTTGGCACTTGCTTGCAATGACTCAAGATAATATGATTAAGTGGGAAATAGTGCCTTAACAGAAGCAGTGAGAGGAACATCTATTTCAACACCAGTGGCTTTTATGGCATGCATAATGGATCTTATTTTTTATGCTAAGGCAAGAGGGTCATCATTTTTCAACTCAAGATTGAACAACTTGATCATCAATTGAAAAACTTCAAGCCCGGAGAGAGTCATATAATTCCTTCAACTTCTTTAAGGATTCAAAGACATTTGAAATTTGGTAAAATATGACGACTCACCTCTTCATTCACTGATGTTGCAATCAAGGCATAAGCCTTGCTGTTCTTGTTTTCCCAGATGGCAAGCTCCTTATTTCTATTAGAATAATACTATTTTAGTTTAATGCTCACTCTTTTAGCTGTTGCTAATTTTATTCTTTTAGCAGTTTCTTAGATGAAACTGATTCTTTACATAGAAACTTGATGATTCTATCTTTGTAAATATCTCTGTATTATTATTGAGTATTGTTGCTCAATCAATTCATTAACTCATTTGGAAATCCATATGCGTGTTTCGCACTGTTTTATGGTATCAGAGCCATATATCGTGAGTTCTTTCTGTCAATCCTTTCTAAGGTCGAGTCCTCTGTAAGCTAGATAGCCTTCACTGAGTCTTAGCTTCGGCTCTGCTCACTGCGATAAAAGCTTACAGTCGTCTATCTCGATACAGAAGTGGATTCTTGGTTTTGTGGAATTACGAGAGCCGAGGGTTCTTTGTTTGTGCGAATTCCAGATTTTTTTGCGAAGCGCATTCCAGTTGTTGACGGCTATCTCAGAAAGGCGTATGAACAACTATTCGAGCCCACCGTCACTGTGCGTTTTTTTGCTGCCGCTGCTCGTTGTTTTTTTTCCAGATCTGCTAACAAATTGATTTCGTCATGGCTGAGTCACTGCCCGTGTCCATAATAAAGATCAGAGCCACGATTCACTCCGCGCGTTCTTTACTTTTACTCGCCTTACCGGAGCCACGGTTCACTTCTCACTTCCACACCTGGGCTCAATTCGTGGTGGTTTGGTCTCCAACGACACACGGAGTAGAATGCCAATGCACAGGCTGGGATGCCATTAGTCAGAAGAGATTGATCGTATTAAAATATTTTAAAGGAAATAAAGGCATTGAAGAGGTTTCTTGCTCTCAGCTGCTGAGTGGGATCTCCGCAAAGCAACAACCCTTTTCCGAGAGGCTCTTGCAGCCCAAAATCAGCCACCTCACTTCCAGATATGTGAAGTAGGGTTGGAAAACTAGTGAAGTCAACACCAGCAAGTATAAATTTCGTCTCACAATCAAAACACGTGGTGGTTTGGTATCCTTTCTCCAACGTGACCGGCGAGTATAAATTTCGTGCCACGACAATTCCAGTTTTCACGCAATTCGTGCCACAGTCAAACACGATTGTTCCAGTTTTGTGTTATCACGCAATAAAGATTAAAGGACGTAATCACGTTATTTTTTTTCCCACAGTCAGCACGTTTCCATCTCAGGCAACGCCAAACGATTACTTTGTATCAGTGATCCGTATTTTGTTTTGCATGGTCCGAAACTACTATTCTTTTTGGCGTGGTCTGTGACTGTGAATATATACAGCGGATCGATATTTTGATATTTTGATATATTGTGACTGTATCATTACTTGTGTATATCCATCGTGAATACCAAGAAGTGGTAGCACAAACTCAAAAAAAAAAATTCAGTGATTATTCTAAACTGTGCTTCTCAAGTTTGATCCTGTGTGGTAAACAGCAGCAATTGGTATTTCTTCTTCAAAGAGCAATTTCGGGTTATTTTATATACCAGCATCTATTAGATTCTGTTCAAATCAGTCAAATCTCACTATTGCTTTCTTGAGAAACAGACAAATGGCTTCACTAACCAATCTAATGCTGGAAGGCAGTCAACGCTTCAATGGCACAAACTACAACATCTGGAAATAGAGAATGTTAACCATTTTTGAATATAGGCATCTTAACCAGCTCGTTCTCAACAAAGAGCACCATCCTGGTATAGCTAGCACCGATCAAGATAAGTTTGATGATCGAAATCGAGAAGCAGTTATGCTCCTCAAGCTCTCTGTCGCTGATGATCAGTTACCACAGATTCCTTTTGGCAAGACAGTTGTTGAGATCTGGCAACAGTTGAAGGAACTTCACGAGACATCCGACAAGAGCAGAGCTTTCTTTCTCAAAAATCAGTTGTTCTCCATCATGATGGACGAACATATGTCTTTACAGGAACATCTCAATAAGATTAAAGACATTCGAGATCAGCTCGAAGCCATTGGTCGCACCATTGAGGAAGAAGATATGGTAGTCATCACTCTAAAAAGTCTACCACAATCTTATGAGCACTTCATAGAAACTCTAAACATTACTGCCACTAGTGTTGATCTAAAGTTTCCGGAGTTATGCACCAAACTCATGCAGCAGGATCGATGGAAACAACAATTTGGTAGTGGTGCAGCATCAGCCTCCTCAGAAAATGCTTTTGCTGCCAAATATCAGTCATCTCAGTCCTTTCAGCAGAAAGGTTCTTCTCAGTCTTTTGATCCTGCTAGGAAGAAAAATGTGCAGTGTAACTACTGTTACAAGTTTGGCCACATGAAGAAAGATTGCCAACAGAGAATTGCTTCTGAACAGAAGAAACAGGGAGGGCTTCATCAGACAGCAAATGTTGCAGAACATTCCGAGCAGACAGATTCTGCCTTTTACGCTTTTATGGCTAAAAGGTCTTCCGATCATATTCCATCATCTGCCTGGTACATTGACTCTGGTGCATCACGCCATTTCTCTCACAGGCGTGACTGGTTTATTGACTTCTCACCTTTCAGTGATTCCGTGGTATTTGTAGGAGGTGAAAAATACACAGTAGATGGCAGAGGTACAGTTCAGATCCAGTCTGGTGGACGCAAACTCATCTTCCTAAATGTGTACTATGTTCCTGGGATGGAAATTAATCTGTTGTCTGTCAGTCAAATTATAAGGAACTCTCCTCAACTTGATGTAGTATTCAGTCCGCACAAATGCTCTATTATCGACAGGGAGACTAGTCTTACAGTTGTTGTTGGCCTAGAAGATCATGGTTTAAACAGGCTTCTTGACACTGGTGATTTTCCAGAAGTGGCTCTAGCAGCTCGTGTTTCTCCCATCAGCACTCTATGGCATCACCGATATGGGCACCTCAACATGCAATATCTCTCTCAGCTTTCTAGGGACGGACTTGTGTCAGGATTGCCTGACATTCAGACTCGACAGTTGGGCGTATGCGGCGCTTGTCAATCTGGCAAACAACATCGGTCTTCATTCACGAATGGAGAATCTTGGCGCGCATCTAAGGTACTCCAGTTAATTCATGTTGATATTTGTGGTCCTATGAATACATCTTCTATCACTGCTTGCAAATATTTTTTGCTTATTGTCGATGATTTCAGTAGAAAGATGTGGGTATATTTTCTCAAATATAAATCTAATGCATTTAGTATCTTTCAGAAGTTTAAAACCTTAGTTGAAAAAGAGTCTGGTTGTAATATCATGACTCTTAGGACAGATAACGGGGGGGAATTTTGTTCTTCTACTTTTTCCAACTTCTGTGATACTCATGGCATAAAACGCCAGTTCACTACACCCTACACTCCTCAGCAGAACAGTGTTGTTGAACGCCACAACCGTACGGTTGTTGAAATGGCTCGCTCCATGTTACAGCACAAGAATGTTCCAAACAAATTCTGGGCTGAAGCAGTCTTTACTGCTGTTTATTTTCTTAACTGATCACCCACTCAGGCTGTTAAGGGGAAGACTCCCGAAGAGGTTTGGTCTGGCCGTAAGCCTAAGATCAGTCACCTCAAAGTATTTGGCTCAGTTGCATATGTTTGGACAGCTGCTAAGCGCTCTAAGTTGGATTCCAAAAGCCAGAAACTCATGATGACAGGGTACAGTGATCATCACAAAGCCTATAGACTAATAGATATTGCCACTGGTCGTCTTAGCTTCAGTCGGGATGTGGTATTTGATGAAGACAGAGGATTCTTTCAGTCTTCTTCTTCTGTGCAGTGTTCTACGGATCAGCCTCACAGTGTTCTTCTTCCGGTAGGTCCACCTGATGGGAGGGATGATGCAGCATCAGTGATTGATACTACACTGCCTGAGCTTCCTCCGGAAAATAACCCTTCTCTTGCGGCTCCTATTGCTCTTGAACCTTCTTCCTCTACTCTTCGGCCAAAATGGTGGGCTAAAACTATTGGTGATCTCAGAGATGATGAACTCCTTGAAGGACGAACTTCTAGACATAAGAGCAAACAGCAATCTACAGTAAACTTTGCTCTTATGGCTAATCTACACAGTATCTTTGAGCCTCAAACTTACTCAGAGGCTAAGGGTACATCTGAGTGGGAACAGGCTATGGACGTTGAATTCCAGAGTCTTCAGAAAAATCACACATGGACCCTTTCTGATCTTCCTGAAGGGAAAAAGCCCATTCGCTGCAAATGGGTATATAAAGTGAAATACAAAGCTGATGGAACTCTAGACAAGTATAAAGCTCGTCTTGTGGCTCG
>APFE031676632.1:0-12377 GCA_000404065.3 Pinus taeda | reverse complement strand
CCATACAATATTTGGTGATTGGGAGATTAGATAGCAAAACACTACCTAAGGATTCTGGGGCTCCAAGTACCTCTTAGCCTACCACCTCATTCTTTTGATAACCAATCACAATTTCGCGTATAATGAATGCTAGCGAGTCCTCTTCCATGTGGCATTTCCAACACAAGCCACATGTCACTTACCTTTACACAACCAACAATCCAAAAATGCTAAATATGGGTGATACGTGTCCTCCACCTAGCACTTCCATTTCACCTACTCCACCTGACACACCACATCATTTCTTTGTCATTCGTCTAGTATTGGGATATCATATATTAGGGAAACTTTGTGACTTTTGCATTGACATAATTTCCAGCACGCCTAATAGTTTAGGGGCCTAAAGGCTCTTAGTGCTTAGTCACCATACCTTAACTCCATTATTGCTAGGAGCATGATTAGAGGCTCCTATATTGAATATCAAAGAAATTAGAAAGATGAAGAGCTTGCATATATTCCTGATGATGCGAGAGCCTAGGGGACCTTAGCCCTTAAACACTATACCTTAATGCTTTGTGACTAGAGGCTTAAATGAGTGCCAACCATATTGGGTTTTTGGAAAATCATATGAGCCTTTGTATTAAAAAAATTCTGATATACATTGTTCCAGGGGTGCTTAGCTCTTATGTGTTGATCCTTAAGTGCCTCATGACTGAGACTTGTGACTGGAGGCTTACCATATCAGATATCAAATATATTCTTAGCGTTCGATAACTAAGTGCTTGATAGATGGACTGATATTTGATGGCAAATTTTTCATTCGTTAATTGATGATAGACCATAACACCTTTGATTTGTGAGATGCTCCTTGGACGCTCTATTAGTTGGTGTGAGGTCCACTTGTTTCACCCCGCCTTACCATTTCCTGATCACCCTCAGCTAGTTTTGTATTACCTCAATCAATTTCCTTGGGGGGTGAACTCCTTCATCGTATATCACTTTCCCTTAGCGGTTTACTTCCCTGATGCCATTTTGTACCTCCTATTCGGTTAAGCTTCGAGCATGTCAGAACCCCTTGAAATGAATAAGAGCAACCGATCTAATCCATGTATGCTAATCCAAGACACATTGATATACTAATCCAACTTTCCTTGCACTCATCTAAGATGCGTTAATCCAAGGATTTTCCTTGTGCGTCCAATTGTCTTCTAGTTGCTTGCCTTTCATCAGACCTTCATGCTACTCAACCTTGTTTCTTTGGTATTTGACCTTGCGCATCTGCTCTTCTTCTATGGCTTGATTCCTTTCCTCTTAACATGGGCATGTATCCACTTATGACTCCCACAACTTTGACATTAATGACAACACATTGTTCAATAATTTCTAGAATTTTAATTTAATTATCAATAATTATTAAGTGGATGGTAGGGATTTAACCTCCATGAAATATTTTAAAATGTTATTAGTCACAGTTAAAGATCAAAGGTTGATGTTTATCTCCAAATTAATTATGCCATTTCTTCCCTTTTAATTAAATTGATTAATTAAAAAAATGTCATATGAACATGTGTCATATAAACTTGAGTTTTTGTATTTTGAGCATGTGATATTAGTAGACTATGATATTGACCCAATAATTATGTTCAATTATAAGTAAATAAACAATTAAAAGTAAAATTTAAATAATATCATATATATTATATATTATATATATAGTTTCATTGTACGCAAATATCATACTAGTTACATTTATGAAAAACCTTCTACTTCATAAAATAAACCAATTAATTCTTCAGATAAAAAAACATTAATGGAACTTCCAAAAAAATAATAGTCTCACCCGAACTACACCCACTTGACCATAAGTATTTATAGTTTGAAAAAAACATCCTAACTCATAACCTATATATCAATCAATTTTAACCCCACACAAACTTTTATGAAAGACATAATGCACCAAACTTTAAATGCATACGAACCTTAACAAAAGCGTGTAACCCACTTGCAAGATGAACCCATGATGAAGTTTTATGGAGATTTAGTGCCTTCTCCTAACTCTTGGTGGATAAAACAGAGACATTTTATACAATCATTGCGTTCATGGATTCATTCATATTTATGTGTTTACCAATAGTAGGCTCAAAATAGATATTTGCATTTACGGGAAAGATTGCGGTTGACCAATCAGAACATCGTGGTCTGTGTTGCAATGAAAATATTCATTCATGAGGGTGGAGGGAAGTTGTTAGGCTAACAGCATTTAGCTGCTTTTTATTAACTCGCCGAAAGTGGAAGGTGAGTTGTTACGGTGAACATTATATGTTTAGTATTATTAATGGTGTATAGTTACAATTATAGTTGTAAAATATTTTAATTTTTAAATAAGTGATTAAATTTAAATCAATTATATATATATATAATTATTTATCTATTCATATTTAAATATTTTCAAATTTTATGGATATCTGTTTATTTAATTTTTAAAACTTTCAATTTTGATATTGTTTATTTATTTTTAAAATTGTCAGTAAGTTAAAAATGTATATATGTAGGTAAATTTTAAATAAGATTATAAAAGAAGTTAATAAATCAAAGATTTAAAAATTTACATATATATAAGTAAATTCCAAATAAGATGACAGAAAATAAAAGAAGCCAACAAAGATTTCAAGATAAACATCAAACTATGTCGCACTCACGATATGAAGACCTTGATGAGACTCTTAAAAAGTCACATACCCATAGTTTGAGATTCCAGATAAACATAAGCTCACCCATAGTGCGTCTTTGGACTTGTTAGAAAAATCCTATCTCCATCTCCACTTACATCATGTAATTCTGCATTGTGCACACTTGAATCTAAGTTTTGAACAATAAAGCTTGAAGCTTCAAGGTTGAGACTTGTTTGACATGCCCACACCCATAAGCCATTAGAATGCTATATAAAACACTAATTTATGAGGATAGAGTAATCAAATGGAAGGGTTTTCTAGTTTTCCAATATAAACAATAGAACTTATTTTCTTGTTTGTATGGGTTAAATAACTTTTTGTTTTGTTTTTCATTGTTTTTATTTAGTTTCTTTAGTGTTCGTGTTAGGTTTTATGAAATAGATCTGTTTATTTATGGGCTTGACTAGAAAATGGATCTATTTCATGGTTGTGTATAGAATCTCAAATGTGTGGTTACCAAGGCTATAATATGTTTGATACATTCATACTTTAATATAGATGCAACTGGGTTTGGGCCTTTCAAGTGTTAGGGCATAGATGGGAGACTCCATCCTCCTTCTTACTTATGGAAAAATTAGGATTTTTTTAAAATACATGATCTATATATTATTATTGCTTGAAATGTTAGAATCGTTCCAAACAACTATTTAGAAGTGGGTTCAAACATGTTTTTATTATTTATAAGGTCATCTTTCTCTCCAAGTCATCATGTTGTAAGTTGAGATTGATTGTTCTTCTTCAAAATACATTATAGTTAATGGTTTTGACCAAGATACTCACTTTTCAAGAATGGCTGGACATGATTTATAAAATCTTTGAAATTACATAAATAACAATTGTACATAATTGCATCAAATCATTGGTTAGTTTGACCATAAAATTGAACATAATTGAATATGTTTGATATTTCTGAAGTAATTTAAAATATATACGTCTATCATGTTCCTTGCTTAAGACATTGTTTATGATTGAATTAAAATTAAAAAATTTCCCAAATATTGTACAAAATTTATAGTAACAAAATTTACTTTTATATCCATAATAAAAAATTGGCAAAAAAATTATATAATACATTATTTAAATGATAGATAAAAATTAATATGAAACCTCATGTAATATAAAACATGTACATCTATCATGTTACTTGGTTGAACCACCATTTATGGTCGAATTAAAATTAGAAAATTTTCTAAACATAACAAAATTTAGAAATTAAAAATTGCTTTATTCTAAAAAGATTAACAAATTAAACATATATGAACATTGAATAACAACTAATATTACCTCATATATTATATATATAATATTTATATCATAATATAACAAAACTCATATAATACATTATGTAAATGGTAATAAAAACTAACATGTACATCATGTAATATAAAACATGTACATCTATCATGTTACCATGTTACTTGATTGAGCCATCATTTATGGTCTTAAAATTAAAAATTTCCCAAACATTACACAAAATTTAACCAATAATTGCTTTTATATCCCTAATTTTCTTTTTAACAAAAACCCATATAGAATATTATTTAAATGATGAAAAAATTTAATATCAAACCTTATCTCAAAAACAATTTAAGAAAAAAATATATCATAAAAACTTTGTTGGGCAATAAAGAATAACTGTCAAATTTATACCCAAATTTAATAGCATCTTTTTTGATCACCTTAATTGTCAGACTTACAAAAATGAGATCAAAATCCACAAGTCAAAATCTACATAGTGATTAAAGGGCAATCAATATTTTTGGAGCTATAGCTCTATTAATGCTCCAAAGTAGTATATGCCAACGTTATTTTATACTTTCCAAAATCTAATGGTTGACATATAAAATACTAATCCAAAATTTAAGAATTACATATACAGCAGCATATGCTATAACTCTAGAAATATCCAAAATTTCCAGAGCAAAGAACATTAATAAAACTATAACTCCAAAAAATATTAATAGCAGCTATTAAAGCTACCATATAAATAACAATTTACAAACCATTAATTAATTTACTTACATGATAACTAAATGATTACAACCAATGCAACCATTTATAAATTAGTGCTCCTGAGATCACCATAACACGCTACTGCTCTCTGAGATCTCTGGCCATCTCTGCAACTGTTGTGTTTAGATGGCGGTTTTGAGAATGGGTTTCGTTTGGGCGGTGGCCAGACAAGCGCCGCCGCCGCCAGCTCCGCTTCCTCGTCTCCTCAAGGAATCTCCCCGCAATTTCACAATCACTAGACGGCCACCTCTCCTGGTTACGCCCAACCGGCCGACTCCCACCCAGCCTCTTTATCTTACCAACTTGGACGATTCATTTTCATCAAGAGTTTATGTCGATTCACTCTTGTTTTATCCACCAGTACGTCCTGAAATCTCCATGAATAGTAATGGCAAGAATGATCAGGATCCAGTCGAAGTTATTGGAGAGGCTCTGGCCAAGATTCTGGTGGATTACTATCCATTTGCTGGCAGATTAAGAAATGCCCCTAAAGGTAAAGGTAAGCTTATCATTGACTGCACTGGTGAAGGGGTTCTTTTTGTAGAGGCCGACGCAGATGTTTCCTTGGAAGACTTGGGAGATCTGTCTCCACCTATTCCTCGTGCTTTTGAGTTTATAAATAATGCTCCAGAGTCGTATTCCCTCAGAAACTCTCCACTTCTTTTGTGTCAGGTTTGTATTTCTGGTTTTGATTTTGTTTAGGGGCCAAAATATTCTTAAAATCTACGATTATAAAGATTTTCCCGTTAATGCATTTATATTTGCACTAAATTCGTTTTGTTTTTTAAACTTAAATTAAACTCTATTTCATTTATTTATTTATTTTATACTTTATTATATATTATATATAGTATATATATATTATAAATTTGATGTATGAAATTATGATTATTATGTATATATATAATATATATTAAATGAATATATGAATTTTGTGTGGATTGAAATAACACGCAAAGAATTTATTTGTGAAAAATTACAAGTATATTCTTGATGGTTGAACAATCTGCAAGAATAACCTTAAAAAAAAAAGAAGTACTAATAATTGCAAGTCCATAAGCTGTGATAATTTGTTTAGTATCATAGTGTTCGATTTTTTTTTTTAATTGACAAATTGACAAAAAATAAATAAATTTGTGGTGATTTGATTTTTTAGTTATCTTTACAAAAAAATGCTTGAAAAAACTACAGTTGTAAAACTCCTCTACATTTTTTGGCAAAACATTGTTTTTTAAAGATAGCAATTTCCACGTGCCCGTCCACTATGAAACAATGGGATTTGATTGGTCAATTCCATTTTTAATGGAGAACAATAAAAATTGTTAATTTGCTGATTTCAATTTTGTTGGAATACATTTAAATTTGATTACTATAAATGACCTTAATATTATTTAGGTTTATGAGATTTTATTTAGTACTCAAAACATAAAATTTTGGTATATGGAAATTATTTGGAGCTGTTTTATTATTACATTTTTAGTTTCGAAATTTTTGTATATATTATAATTTTTTATATTTAATTTAATGAATTTAAATAGATTATGTTTTTCTTTAATATTTTAGAGAAAACAAAGTGTTTATATATTTTTTTCTCCCTAGACATCATTAATATAATCCAATCTTGATGTATAAGGTATAGGCTTCTATCATTAATAAAATTAAAATAAAAATTAAAAATTTAAATTTAAATAACTTATACAAACATCTCTAAATAATGTGGGGCCATTAAATTTTTTGTAAATAACTGTATAAATAAAAAATTAAAAATCCATCCACCTATAAACTTTCTTTTTGGTGTGCAGCATTTGAATAAAGGTTTGCACCTCAAGGGTTTGATTCCTTTGGATATAGATAGAAAGAACAAAATTATTTTAACGTCCACCAGGCTAAAGATAACCTATGGGATAGATTCTTTCTTTATCTGCTTGATGTATTACCTATGGGACAGATTGCTTCTTCATCTGCTTGATGTATTTAGCCCTTTTTCTGTGAAGCTTCAAAATAAATGCTCCCAACTGTTCGACAAACCCTCTCTAAATAGATTATCCCAAGTTCCGTGTTGTCTTTGAAGGCCTCACATTCTAAAAATATGTTTTTCTGTTTCTACTTTTTCCGAAGAACAAAAAATGCATACTCTTTCCTCCCACACTTCCTTTGGCCTTTTCCAGCGCCCTATTTCACAATGGACTTTATGAGAACTAGTCCTTAACTGAGCAATAAGAATTTTGGCTCTCCAAGAGATATTGGCCTCTATGTATGCTTTTGGTTGATGACTATGATTGAGATTAAACACTTCAATATAGTACTTTAGGCCATCTACCCTCTTCTATTTGCTCACTTTTTTTTAAATACTTTATGACTCACACCATAGCAATTGCTTCAATAGGAGCAATCTATGTTTCACTTAACAAAATAGCATAAAAAACTACACTTTTAATCTTAAATTTGTTTGTAATCCAAAGCTTCTTAATTTTCTCAATTTGATAAATAGAAAAATCAATTTTGAAAATATCCTAATTTTTCTTTTCCATTTCAAAATTTTCATTTTTTCGTAATATATACTACCAAATATTTTTCCAATAGGATTTTAGAGAGTTAAATATTTTCGTATCGATTCCATAAACTTTGGTAACCTTTAGAGAGTTAAATATTTTCGTATCGATTCCTTAAACTTTGGTAACTATGGTTGAATCTTTGGTAACTTTTATGTTTGAATCTTTCACAGGTAACGCGCCTAAAATGTGGTGGCTTCATATTAGGTTTGCATTTCAGCCATTGCATCGCTGATGGCGCTGGAATCGCCCAGTTTGTGATGGGTCTGAGTGAAATAGCCAGAGGAGCAGCGACACCCACGGTTCCTCCCGTTTGGAAAAGAGAAATCCTTCGACCCAGAGCGCAGCCTACCGTGAAATCCCCTGCTATCGGCCGTTTATATTATGATTTTGTAGACAAATATCGAAAATCGGTGGTGCCAGTGCGTGCAGGAGAGGGAATGAGCTCAAAATGGTTCTATTTTGGTCCAGAAGAAATTGGAGCTTTGAAACGGCAGGCAAAGGAGGTGAGGCACTGCACCACATTCGAAGTAATAGCGGGTTGCTTGTGGCAATCGAGAGTAAAGGCTCTCAATATCCCTGCCCACCAAGACTCGGCATTATTGTTTTCCGTGAACGCCCGTTCTCGATTTCGACCGCGTCTTCCCACGGGGTACTATGGAAATGTAGTAGCATGCGGCCACGCTATAGCAAGAGCCGGAGATCTGATTGACCAGCCATTGTCTTTCGCTGTGAAATTGATTAACGAAGGCAAGAAAATGGTGGACGAAGAATACGTGCGATCCACGGTTGATTTGGCGGAGCTGAATGGGCGTCCACTCAGCCCACCGCGCGGTTGTTACATCATTTCGGATGTTTCCGATCTTGTAGTGGTTGGTGCAAATGCCGACTTCGGGTGGGGAAAAGCAGTGTATGTGAGTCCTGCTTCTTCCCCGGTGCCTAACCTTTCATCTTTGATGAGGGCCTCAAAGGACGACTGTGAAGGAATCAGAGTTCCTGTTTGTTTGCCGTCGGAGGCTATGAAAATATTTGAAGAAAACATTTATACACTCATCAACTGCGGCCTTCGTACCTAGGACATATATTCGTGGGTGCAGAAACAGTGTCAAGTTAGATTGTGGGCATTCTTTAGATTGTAGACATATTCTTAAATCGATTGCATATTCTCCGAATATTTAGGAATCTAATGAACATGGGCGCGCGCCCATGTCCCTAGCATTCCTGCTCAGGGGTAGATTGTAAGTTACGGTTTCTTATCCGGAAATTCGTCATTTTTAGGATTAAGTAGAGATCAGATTGCTGTTAGTGGTAATGCATAAGTAATTATTTTATTAAGAAGTGCTGCAGCGTCTTTAGGTTAGTGGTAATGTATAAGTAACTATTTTATTAAGAAGTGCTGCAGCGTATTTAGGTTAGTGGTGATGTACAAGTAATTATTTTATTAAGAAGTTTAAATAAGTGTTTTTTATATAATGTTTTAGGAAAAATTATTAAGAAGTTTAAATAAGTGTTTTTTTAAATAATGTTTTAGGAAAAATTGTATAAGAAATTATAATTTGTATTGGTCATGTTAAATTTAATCATGGATAATAGATAAATAGAATTTTATGGTTTTGTTTTTAATAATTTGAGATATGAAATTGATAAATTAATTGTTTGTTTAAGTATACAAATTTGTATAAATTTGAGTGGTTAGTAAAGAATTCTTAGTAGGTGTATTTATTTATATTTTATTTCTACTCTTTTTTAATGTAAAAACTTAAATTATAATAGGAATCAAGTGAGTATGAGATAATTTTAAAGATTTTATTTTTAAATGGTTCTATGCCAAGCTTAAGAACAAAAAATCATTGTACACAAATGTATAAAAATCATGTATGAATATTGCAACCATAAAATATGTGATGTAGTTATTTACATAACATTATATTGTGCAAAGGTTACAATAAGACCTTAAAGTTATGGTTCAATTAAATGTTTGGAAATTGATTTTTTTAATAATATTAAAAAATATATTTTTTTTTCAAATTAAAAACTTATTAATTATATTGGTCAATATGTAAATATAATAAGTGATTCAATACCACCAAATCCAATGCTAGAGGTCATTTTGACCAGTAGCTAATAACAAAAATCTTATTAGAAATATTATCTTATAATATTTTATTTTTCTATTTTAAATTATATTTATAAATGTATTTCACATAATGTATTTTGTGATGGATATGGTTACCTCCAGCTGAGACCAACACATTGAGTCTTACATTGGACCCTAAAGAAACAAATCATTATTTATTGTTGATTTAAGATTTTATTCCTATGCTCAAAAAGCTTGGAGAGAAGCCTCCCAAACTTACTATAATTTTGACATTGTAAAAGGCTAGGAAGGTCAGTATTGTAACAAAGATTGTGACACTGAGATCTAATGTGGTTGTATGCGGGGCACTCAAATAAGTGACTTGTTTTATAATATATAATTTTATTGCTTAAAAGACAAATTTAAATATTTTATTGTTTAGTATTTTTTGGGCGGGGAATACGTGACTTGTTTTATTATATATAATTTTATTTCTTAAAAGATAAATTTAAATATTTTATTGTTTAGTATTTTTTGGAGGGGGTGTTGTGAGGAGATTTTCAAAACAATATGGAAGATATTTTGTAATGAAATGTTAAATAGATTTTTATTTATTTTAAAGGCATTCAAATAAGTGACTTGTTTTATAATATATAATTTTATTGCTTAAAAGACAAATTTAAATATTTTATTGTTTAGTATTTTTTGGGCGGGGTGTTGTGAGGAGATTTTCAAAACAATAGGGAAGATATTTTGTAATGAAATGTTAAATAGATTTTTATTTATTTATTAAAAAGATATAATGTTGAGTAAATTGAAAAAACACAGAAAACATAAATAATTATATAAATTTTAAGTCATTTCAAGTTTCTTACTTGTTATACACATATGTGAGGGAAATGTATAATTCATTTAATTTTTAATATGAAATTGATAGGTGACAATTAAAAAATATAAATAAGAAAAAAGATAAAGTGTTTATCATAAATAAAATATTTCAATATCGATTCGTTTTGTATATGTAAAAGTAAAGAGAGAGATTTTCTTTCATTCATAGGTGTTTGAGTGGAGAGGCTCATTCTACAGCATAGTATGATGTGTAACTCTATCCTTTGGTAATCAAAGTTGAAATTTTGCTCATGTAGGTCAAATTAAAATTAAATTAAAAATAAATAAATAAATAACTATACAAAACATTTAAATAATGTCGACTCATAAAAAAATTTGCAAGTGAAGAAACTGGATCTCTCTTGGCTAGATCCATATTTAAGATGGATCTATGCTAAATATGTATCTATGCTTGTTTCTAATTCATGGTAGGAGGAAAATGTGTAGTTCCTTTCATATTTAATACAAAGTTGACAAAGAAAAATATTAATAACAAAAACAAATCAATATAACATTTTAATTTGAACAAAATCATAAATAAAATATTTTAGTGCCCATAAATTAACCACAGGCATCAAAGCACTGTCTTTATCATACATCTCAAGTTCTTAAAGTAAAAAATATCTAAGAATAACGTAAATTATAACTTATTTATATATATTATATATATATATTATATATATTAAATTATTATATATATATATATATATATATAATAAAAAACACGCAACAAGATTCTTACTATGAAGATTACCCCAATTTTATCATGAGATTTTTAATCTATAAATTACGCTTTGTTTATATATCATGGGCCCAATTCATGACTTGTCAGGTATCATAAACCATAGCTTATTTTTACATGACACTTGCTCATATGCCATTTTTTTAATTACACAATGTAATTAAAAAAAGAAAAAAAAGACATAATTACTTCAAAAATAAATCTCAACCTTTGATTTGTGTATACTACTAAGAATATTCTAAAATATTCCATGAAAATTGAATCCCTACCATCTACCTAATAATTATTGATAGGTTAATTAAAATTCTGGAAACTCTATTTTAAAATAAACATGCCTCTCAACATAATTAAAATAAATTTACACTAATTTTAATAATATCATTAAAATATTTTAACATAATTATTTTTCAATCACAATTTTAAATTTATTATATTTGAAAATTATACTAATCCTTAAACACTAGGACACTCAAAGTGAAATGAATTTTTGTGGTTAATGATTTATATAATTAATTGGAAAATAATAAAAACTTTATTTAATTTGATAGTATTTATAATAGCTTATTTTAAAAACAAAATATTTTTATTACTATAACATAATATAGGCCGATAGGCCTTTCTTTGAAACAAGCTTTCGTCGTCCTTTTGATTTCTAGGTCGACACGTGGCATCAAATTTTGGTCAAGCGGAACGCGATTTGGTTTCTGCCTTTTGCTGCGAAAGTTCAGTCATTTGAGTCTTCCTCTGTTGTAGTCCTTCCATTCTGCTTTCCGATCGACGAAGTGTAGGTTCCAGTTTTCGAAACCGTCATCCAGGTCCTGCCGAGATTGCATGCCTTGCCCTCAGGTAAGCCTTCTCGCTATTGAAATTCAGCGTTCGGGGATTGCTCTGTCTTCCTATCAAAATGGAGGAGATGGGTTTCATCTGTCTTCCATATGCAGGGTTATGCTGATACAGAAAGAAAGGGTTTTGTTTTGATGCGCAAGGGTGAATCCCAGGTGGAGCGGTTCGGCTTCCTCTATCTTCAAAAGGTAATCATCTCACCTCATCCTCCTGATAATTTCCTTTTCCTTTCTTTTTGTCTGAGTTTACAATGAGACTTTTCCTTTGTTTGCAACAGGTTTGGCTCGCGGCTTCGGGAGAACCGGCTTCTGTTTCAGGTAACAAAACAATGTTTCTGGTCCTGTCGTTTTTATTTCGCTTTGGGTTGCTATACTGGGACTAACCTGGATTATCTACTCGTTTGCACAGGTAAGGAGTTGGTAGCTTCCAATTGAACTTGTAACCTGACCGCATGGAGCTTCCTCATTCTAAAAGAAATCTACCAGGTCCTGCCGAGATTGCATGCCTTGCCCTCAGGTAAGCCTTCTCGCTATTGAAATTCAGCGTTCGGG
>APFE031676628.1:0-23091 GCA_000404065.3 Pinus taeda | reverse complement strand
TGTAAAGTGGACCATTTTCCCTAGTACAGGAGTCCATTCTTCTTTTATTCTTCTATAGGGTGGTAGGGTGGTGCTAGGCTGGTGCATGAAGTCACCAACAGGTTCAAGCCTGTGAAAACTTCAGGGTGGTAGGGTGGTGCTACGGTGAGTTGTAGCTCATTAGATGTTGGGGCATCCATTCAATTGACTATTGAAGAATCTCGGGTGTTGGAGAGTCCATCGAGTGGGAGCTGGAGAAGAATGCTTTTCTAGATTCTAGGAAGTTGGAGGTTTCTTTTCAATTGGAGTTGAAGATTAAAGAATTATTAGAAAAGTTTTCAATGGTTTTTGACCCATAGGGGGTTTTCCACCTAAAATTTTTGTGCCTCCTATGTTATTTTATTCATTGTTGTTACTACATAAACTTTAATGATAATTGAAGATTAACTAATGCTTTGAAAATATTTAAAAGTGCTAATTACTAAGGAATATTGATTCACCCTCCCCTCTCAGTATTTTCCAACAAAATAGACGTCCTTAACATGATTATGAAATAAGTGTAATAGATACCTTAATAGGCATAGTGTTCAAGATAAAAGGACCAAAAGTCATTCAAGCTCAAGCTCCAAGCTATAACCAACCTAAAAACATGTGTACTAAAACCATCTAAGTGTTACATGTGGCCCCAAAGTGTAAAAACCACCACAAATCAAGGTAAGTGAAGTTGATATCAAGATAGGAGGTTGACTAGAATATAACAAACACCATAAACCAACTCTTGCCACATGTATAGCCCTTTAGGCTAGGCCATCAAACAAAATTTGATAATGTGTGTAGTAAAACCTCTATGTCGCACATGTATATCATCCAAGGTACCGAGTAAATGCTCCACATGTAATAAATAGCATGGAAAAATATTTAATGTAGCCTCCTTAATTGGATGTCCTTATCATGATCATAAAATAATTCTAATAGATACCTCAATAGCGTTGAAGTGTCTAAGTCTACTTAGTTAGAAACCCTCCAAGCACTTCTTTGATTTATTCCTACCTGCTTGTTATTTTACTTAACAAGTTATTTACAATGTAAACACTAAAAATAAACACTAGTGCATGCTCAACATATTACAGATAAAAAACTAAAGGAAACATAAACAATCACACCATATGACACCATTATTTTGGGACCAATGTCCCCGAAAAATCCCAATGTGGGAAAACTGGTGCAACTATATGAGGGTTTTCTTATTAAGCAATATCAAAGTATAATTTGGGTTTTGAAACTGGACTACCCAACACATAATTTCCTTGACAGTAATACCTCTTAGTTTGATACAAATCTCCTAGCCAAAGCCCTGGATAATCCTTTCGGCAGCTCCTCAGCACCAATCTGCCCCAGAAACCCCAACGTCATCTTTTTTCTGGACTGCGTCAGCCCCTCTCTGCCCAACGTTGGCCCTGCATAACCCCATATGGGTCTGCGTCAGCCTTAGGAGGCCTTGCTTCAACCTTCTGGCCCTTTGTGTCATCAACGATGGCCTCTCTAAGGCTCTGCATAGCTCCTGACTGCCTTTATGTGGCCCTGCGTGAGCCCTGGCTAACTCTGTGTCACACTCCCCCACTACTGAGCTGCTCTCTCGGCACTATCTCTACCTCTATGTCTCTCTGTACCCAATGCCCCTCAGTTGCAACTCCTGATCACTAAGTCTATCTCTCTTAGCAAACCCCGCTCTAGAGAATAGAATGGTTGATCACTCTGGTGTATTCTCCAAGTGACCCTCAAGCCTCCTCTTATACTTTTCTCGTTGACATATCAACGGCCCTTAAGTCCCTAATCAATAGCTAAGATTATATCTAGCTTGATCCATGTCTTTTGGACCATTCTAACACAATTTCATACTAATACACATTAATATTTTATTTTCCCTAAGTTTAGACTTAGGGACTACATTAAAAATATTAATTATTTTAATATCTTCTGAACTGTTTAGAATCTGTCCAAACCCTTTCTGGGTATTGGATATCTCATGTGCCCCAATCTCTCCACCAAATTTCGTGGCTATATCACATCCGAGGCTACCCCAAATCAAAAAATAGGTGGAGCACTAAAGAAAAATGGAACACAAGTCATCCAAGCTTAAGCTCCAAGGTATAACCAACCTAAAAGAATGTGCAAGTGACACACGTGGCTCCAAGTGTAGCAGCCACCATAGATCAAGGTATGTGAAGTGGATCTCACATTAAGAGGTTAACTGGAATAGGATAGAGACCAAAAACCAAAGCCCAAGCCATCAAAGACCCCAACAACTTCCACACGTGTTCAACAATCACTATCCACTGGGAAAATAGTATTGATCCATGAGAAATTCCTCCACATGTGTGCAAGAAAGGGAGTGCTCCATGAAAATAAGTGTATAGTCATCATCAACTGCACTCTTAAAAGTCAAAATATAACCAAGAAGCCAAGTTCTCTAGCAATGGAAACCATCTGTGCAAAAAAGAGTGAGTTGGTCCATCCTACCATAACAGTCAAGCCTAAGAGTGAGTGTATATCTCTTCAATCATCACCATAAGACCACAATAGACAAATTAGACCCCATGGTACACTCACCAAGAAACATGATGCCAAAATTAGCCTGAAACCCTAGGTTACTCCCTCATGAAGTCCAAATGTACAAGAGGGTCGGTTCTCTAGGAAATCATTTGTTTATTACATCAATTATCATCATAGAAGCATAATCAACATCTCAAGTACATGGGTGCTCCATCACAAGCATCAAGTATCATGCATGAAATGTATGTGGCAAGAAGGTGGACATTCAATGAGAATAGTTGTATATTGTATCAAACATTATCATAGAAGAAAAATGAACATGTAAGGCACGAGGGTGATCCTCTACAAGAGACACATCTCATCATGTGAATGGTATTACTAAGTTGCCAAAAAAATGTGCAAGTATCATAATACCAATATGACTCACATTGGGAAAAGTGCAAGCATCCTCATCAAATAAATTGATCCAAGAAATAGGCATGAAAATGTGAGAAGAAGAGTAGACCATCTATCAACACCAAGGAGTATTTCACCACTATCCATCAAATGTTACCATGAAGAAAAATAGGCACTATAACAAACAACGTTCATATATACAATGGAATATTCAAGATATCTAAGCGAGTGCCCCTTCACGAACGGTTCTATCTTTAGAGACATGCCTCTTCAATATACTAATCATCATTACTATTGATTATTAATTATTTATATTCATAACATTGTCTTTCCCTCTAGAAAATCTTTGTCCTGAAAGCTTATTAATGAAAAATCTTGATATTTTTTTTATGTCTCGTAATGTCTCTTTGTCTTCTCAATTTGTGGAACTATTATCTTCGATGATACAAGATGATATGAATTTTTGAGCACTACAAAATTTTCACACAACAAAATGATCTAGCCATCCCAAAGTAATCTTTTGTGTTATATTGCAGTTACTAGCAACTTGGGATGAATTGTTATCATAAGACTGGATTATGATGACATCGATATTCTTTGGAACATGTCACTTATCTTTTGTTTGAGTGATATGGAATTGCATACTAGTTGAGATATCTTCTTTTATGATTTGGTTGTTGATAAAGAGTTTGTGTAATATGATTTGCCCTTATCCTATTTGCAATGATTTTTTGATTTACTGATATCCTTCAAGTACAAATTTCTCTTAGTTAATAGTTGGATCTTCACTTGATTTTTCTTTTTGTTTGAACTACAACATCTAAGAATTTCTTCACTTCAACTGGACTGGAATCATTTTGAGTTGTGATATTATTCGAATTAGTGTTTTTTCCCTTTTATCCAACTCAGATTGTTACGTCTGAATAATTTGATGCTTCTTTCATGATAATTTTTTCTGATTTTTTTAAAATGATTTATTATCATTTTTAAGTTTGTTAATTTGCATTAGTAGACTTTGATTTTGATTTCTGAGACATAAGAGTTCTTCAATTTCTTATTCATCAATATTATTTTTAGTGTTTTGACATTCAAACCTTTTAATAATCTTTTAAACCTCTAATTTGTTCTAATAACCTTCGATTAAGGCTTTTTAAGTGCCAATTATCTTCTTCCTTCTTCAATAGATTCTTGTTGAATTTCTTCTTGAGACATTCCTTTTCTTGTTTTAATTTTGCTTTGTAGCTTTACATTTCTTGACTTGTGCAAGTAGTTTCTGACTCTAATCTTTTAAGCGAGAAATTTCTTCGTTTTTATCTGTGGTAACTTAATTTAATTCTTGTTGCATCTTTGATATTAGCTGTTGACTGTCCTAAATGAGTAGCTTTGACATATTGTTCAGTTCCTTAGGTGAAGGTACTATTGAATTGTACTTTATTATAATGTCACAAAGTGTCACCTTTTTCTCTTTATCAAGAAATGTTAAAACATTTTTTTCTATGTTTAATATGAAAGTACCTAGTTCTTCAAACTAGGGTAAACCAAGAATTATGTCGATTTATTTTTCATACACAGTTATAGCTATGAATTGAGATATGCATTCGTACTAATCAATTTTCACTTGTAGATCATTAATTCATACTTTGTCTTTCCAAAAATATCCTCTTTCATCTATATTTGGCTCTAGAATTGATAGTTGATTCACCAAATTAATATTGATGTAAATTGTTTTATTACTTGTGCTAATAAAATTATTACTCTCTTTCTCATAGATACTCCCTTTTAATGTAAATAACCTATGATTTGTGATTAGAAGATCGTTAGAGGAAAATATTATTTTCTTCGTTTCCAAATTATAATCAATTTTTTTCTTTAACAATTGACTCCATTTTGCATTCATTAATAATTTTGTCAAACGATGCTTTGACCAAGGAGCTTATATATTCTTCATATAAAGGACCCACTTATTTAATATATTTTTAATATATAATTTGCGATATATAATAAATTAATATCGAAAATTCTTCAATAACCTTTGTTTTACCCATTTTTATTATTGTTATTATTTTATAAATTATTTCTAAAAATTTAATAAAGTCCGTGTTTATCTAATGGACTTTGAACACCTTTATGGATTCCTTATTAATAAAAATTATCTTATACCCTTATAACTCAGTACTTTAAAATTACCTTTAAATTGATTTTTCCCTTAACTCTTCTTTCTTTCACCTCTTAAAATTATTTACCCCCACACACTCATATATTCTCCTCAACACAGCTTAAGAAAATGATAAAATATTCCTTTTTTCTTTTCCAAAAAATGTTGTTAAACTCTCTTATTTTACCCTTGCTAAAATTAAAATTAAAGGAAAATTGTGATGAGATGTGGCCATATGGTCAGTAACATGTTGGGATGGGCACGAGTGAACCCCTTGAACTTTTGTGAAGGAACACCACTACACCTACTAATTATTCACTGCCAATTTGTGCCCTGCTTTGTAGAGTGGCTATTGTGTTGTTCTATTCTAGCTATTCAAAAAAAAGTTAAACAATGGTTGCGTGTGGCACAAAGTTTTATGACACAGTATTGATGATAGAATCAAAGGAAGGTTGTTGCACCAAGGATGTGTTATCACTTCGTAAATCCCTTCAGGCTGAGGAAAGGGCCATAGAGGCAACCAAAAACTGCTCTGGGCTAGAAAACTAGCTTTTCTAGCTGGAGGGGCCTCCCTTAACTAATGAAAACTAAAGGTTTGACTCTATAACATACGGATACCAATTCTGGGAGTATTTGGATTTTGATAAAGAAAGTGGTAGAGGGTTTCTATGAAAATTTATTGACATTATGAGCAATCTTTCTATTGTAACATGCTAATGTATATCCAAACAGCTTCATATATGGAGGTTTAATTAGAAAAGTTTTTGAAATGAATAGCGAAATTGTAATATAGAAAAGGTAGAGTATCAAGACATTTATCAAAGATAAGAAATAACAATATTTATCACTACAGCTCAGATTGACCATCAAGAAGAAAAGATAGAACGTTAAAGGCATACATACTTCATTTGCAACTAAAATATACTTGGTTCAGTATACATGAGCATATAAGATGAATTCAAATACAACTATCCCCTACACCTTTAAAAACAATATGAAGAACACACACAAGAGAAAGGTACATAAACTGAAAGAAAATCTTATTCCATAAACATTCATACCATAAGAATCTCCATAAATTGACTAGAATCCCTTCAACATTCAGGCATGTTCACTAAAACCAAACCACAAACATGACAACATTAATTCCTCTAGCAATTGGGAAAACCAACAACATCCTTCTTTGTCTTCATTTATGAAAATATATAGTAGAAACATGGATGAAAATAATTTCAAGTTCACTGCATCTTCGATCCCACAAGGGACCGATTCAAAACTAGGAAAAGATAGTAAATTGTTGTATTTTTCATGCTTTTCATCCAAACATAAGGCATAAAGCATCCTTTTGTCTTTTTGAAAAAAAAAAAAAAAACTAATTAAATAAATTATCTTAAAAAGGTCTTCGGACTAATAAAAATGATTGAAATAGAAAAAAGTCTAAAAACTGCTTTTGTGACTACTAAAAAGCCTGTGCATTGCCCAAATCTTCATGCTTCTAGAACTGACACGTGGCAAGCAACTAGGGTGGTGAATTGGATACCAGATGTACTCCATGCCAACACCTTCAAAACCTTACAGGTGGCCATTGTACTGTGTAAGTGAAATGGTCAGACCATGGGTTGTGTAGCAAGTGTGCAATGTGTGCACAATGCCTACGTAGAAAAATTGTTACAATTGTTTCTTGAATGCTATTCATTGCCCCTGAACGCTGTCATGACACTATTATGCCAATCATATCAACCTTAACATATTTATACATTAGAAAATTAAAACAAAACTTGAGAATAAAAAGGAAAGCCTGACCATTTTCTTTTCCTCTTGCTTGATAATTTGTTGCTAGAAGCGTTGATGCTAGGAGTCTTGGACTTGGGATCTGGAGTAATGAGCTCATGTTGCTTCGCTGGTGCCAATAAAGTAAGTGTGGTTTTGGTTTAGGATCAAACTTAGGCAATAAAGCAAGTGTGGTTTTGGATTTAGGATCAGACTTAGGCAATAAAGCAAGTGTGGTGTTGGATTTAGGATTGAACTTAGGCATACCTCTTCAACAATTTATGTGCCTTCTCTAAATCCTGCCTCATAGTTCTCAGTTGTGCATTCAGGACCAAGTTTCTTACATACAAATTTCTGCATTGTCTCCTAACTGGTTGTGACCACTTGACAAAATGCTTACTCCTGTCAAGAGCTTTTAATGCCTATTTGACTTTATGGTCACAATTTTCTAAAATGTGCTAAATAGAATTCTTATTCTCCAGATTTTGTTGCCTGAATTGATTAACCTGGTATTCTCCTTTTCATGTGATTTATGCCGAAGCTCTTCTTACAACTATGATGGATCACAGAAGCCTCAATTCTACAACTCTTTCCATTCACTCAATAGTGGTGTACCAGTGGCTTTAGCTATTTGTTTCCTCTGTTACATGTACTTAAACTTTGATTTAAACACACTGACTAATTTCTCACTAGACCTCACTACAACATTTTTAGCTTGTTCAACAAAGGTAACATGTTTCTTATCCCTTTGGCACTTGTTGAGGGTGACTCTATCTTGTCCTCTGCTGGTTTAATGGTTTGTTTTATGTCTCTATTCTGCTTCTCTAGAAATTTTATCCTCGTCTGGTTTTTAAACAGTGCATATCTCATCTTTACTATTTTAGGATCCTCTTCTTTGTATTGTACATCACCTGTCTCTAGTGGTGCTATGTCTTCCTCATAATATAATTGTACCATTTCTAGACCCTTTACCTCATACAATTTTTCATCCACCTGTGCATATGTCTACTTATCTTTAGATATTTCTACAATTGCTTGAGGGGCAGCCTCTTCCTCGGTTTTCTTAACTCTGGACCTTATTCTTGGTCTCATCACAATATCATCTTGGATTGTGCCTTCAATTTTTGACCTTAAGTCTTGCTTGTTGAGTTGATGTTTCCTGTTCCTCTGTTCCTTTGTCTGCCTTGTCATCCTCTATGCCTTGCAACTTAGTTTTCTTGCTTAACTTGCCTGCGAATTTCTTGCTTGGTTTGGCACCTTCCTTATTTATGGGTTTCATTTCCATAACTGAACGAGTGCTCTCCTTCTTTGGATGTTCTTGATTGGACTCTTCTTTATCTTCCTTGATTGAAGGTGACCCAATTTGTGGCGAGAGGTTAACACTTGCACGAAAATTAGACCAAAGAATTTTCTTTCTTTCAACAACATGTTTAACCAAGATTTTGATCAAAGAGAAATGAAACATACTTGAAGCATGGTTATCCTTTTGAATCTGTACTTTGGTGGCCATTCTTTCTAGACTCTTAAGCAAGAAATAAGGGAGGTACATGGGCTTTCTTTTGGTGAAATTTTAATACAACCTGAGATGATATTGGTATATTCTACTGAACCTACCCTCACAAGTGAAATATCTTTAGATAACTTTCAAAAGGTCTACATACTGCTCTTGGAGATAAATGCTAGGGAAGGTGGAGGCAAACTTGTTAAGATACTCTAGTTATATAAACTGATTATAAGCCAAAATGTCTAACTCATCCCCCTTGAACCATTTCTCCCCTGCTATTGGGAGATTAGTTACATTAGCTATGAACTTTTCAGTCAATATGATCTCCAGGTCTCCTAGTTTCACTTTGTTGTCTTGAAAATTTAAAGCAAATAAGTTAGCCATTTTGGCATTACAACCTACTTTCTGAATCTTATGGAAAAAAGGAATACACCATGTGTTCTCAAAATCCACTCTAATGGCAGGGGATGAATTGAGCAGACTCAAAGTACTGGGTTTGGTGCGAACGAGGTATCCTCCTTTTTTTTGGCAGGAGGAGCCATCTTATCTCTACACCTCACTGATTGATTTTGATTTTTGGGTTATGACTACATGTGCAGACCCAAAGGAATGAAAATAGGCTTGTATGGCGGTAAAACTCCACTCGGGTAGTTGTAACAATAGGATGGTGACAACAAAGATTATGCAATGGAATACAAGTACCAGGTTTTAAACATGTAAAAGGTATTTAAAATAAAATCTTCAGGAAGCATTCATCTTTCAAAATTCAAGCCTAGAGAACTAAAACAACGCTCTTAGAGGTAAAACTGTGTTTTCAAACAGGACAGGGTGTGCACAGCACACATTTTCTAACAGTGACAGACAAGCCTTTTATACATGGACCAGGAGAATTAGCAATAAGAATTCACAAGAAGGATGACTGACTCCTTACCTCTGCAATTTCTTTATTCAATCTATACACTAAAGACTAGCTTGAGATGAATTGTTTCTCCGTACAGGAAAAATTCTGCACCATGCTCATATTGTTTGCAACTTGTAAACCTCCCTACAACTCCTGAGCCTCTCTATGCCTTTTTAACTCTCTTGCCACCTTTGCTCTGAAAATAAACCACTCATCTCATCCTCTGCATATCACCTCCGAGCAGTCATAGAAAATTGGTGGTCTACATAATGATTTGAAATTATGGTGCTAATGTAAGCTAGATGAACATGCAACCCGCGTTTCTTATGAAATTTCACATGCTCGAAAAGTGTTGTTCAAATGTTGTAGCATGGTGGAGGATTTAACTATGATAGATTTGATAATCAAAGTGTGACGCAGGTAAATAGGACGATAAATGAATCATAGTGGGTAATGTTGTTTAGGAAAGGGAATAGTTTTAGGCCCATGGAAATGTAGTTTAGGTGAAAACGATGATAAAGGTTTAGGCCTAAAATAAATCGATAGGAGTAATGTAACATTAGGGAATGAGGGGAAGCAATGCTATGCGGGAAAAGTGAGATAGGTGGAGGGATTAATAAAATGTTTAGTAAAGGTGTAGGTCAAAGCATTAATAATCAGGATCTTGTCGAGATCCTTTCCTCAATAGCCGACACTTAGACCATGTTACCAACCCATCATCACCTTATACTCGGACTCAACAAGAAAACCTTCACAAACATTAGACACTCTTTCCCAATGACCGAACTTAATGAATAATTTAGTGATAACTCGACTAAAGATGACTCCTTTGAGCAGTGACATGTCAAAACATAATAGTGGCAAGATTTTATGATTTTGACCTTCTTCTAAACATAAAATAATTAACTTGAGGTACCTTTAGACTGATAAACTAACCTACTCTAACATGGGATCCATTGGGGATGGTAGCTTCCCTATGAGGTGCCAAGAACGATACTGCATACTAGTAGCCTTCCTATTGGGAAATACAGTCATAATATACAAAAACTGATATACAAACTTTGAATCATGAAAACCTATTGACTAGAATGACTGCAAATGATATAAAAATTGATTGAAGGATTCAAATATTTATGGTAGAGATCAGTTAAGATACTATGGCCTTCACTTCGGGCTTCAAATATTCACTATAACTACCCACACTTGCACTATTCAAAAATAAAATGGTATAAACAATGAGGTGATCTCTCAACATCCAACTTAACAGAGGAAATGTTTGAGCAGCCTTCCATTCATAGGCCCTGCTCCAACTAGCTGATCTGACAAATCTTCAAGAAAATATGCATTCTATCCTCTAAAAGAAGCAACTGTAAAAGGCCCTTTCCACAAATTATCAACTTTCCCATGCTTGCCCTTATCCTCATTCTGGGCATCCCATTTCAGCACCAAATCTCTAATCTAAAAATTTGTTGCCTTTGTTCTTTTATCATAGATCTTCTTTATCCGGTCTTGTAACCACTGTGTTTTCATGAATACTTCTTCTCTTGACTGCTAGAACTGGATCATTTGACCAATTATCCGCTACATGTCATTGGGCTCTTCTTCTGCTTCTTGTAACAATCATGACCGGCACTCCGAGAGACGAAGGAAACAGTGCCTCTATTCCATACACCAATTCAAATGGAGACATATCTATAGATCTTTTAGTACTAATCTGATCTACCCATAGTGCATGGATCATTTTTTTTGTGCTAGTTCCTTTTATTCTCTTGCAAACATTTTCTAATAATGTTGACCAGACTCTTGTTGGATGACTCTACCAAGCCATTTCCCCGAGGGTAATAGGATGTGGAATGACCCAAACTGATGTTATATTTGTAGCACAATTCAATCATCCTTTTTGAATCGAATGCAACAACGTTGTCCGTGATAATATTTTGTGGACAACCAAAACGGGACAAAATATTGTTTTCCAAAAATTGGATGATAGTTTCATTTGTGGCCTACCTAACAGGGACTTATTCAATCCATTTTGTAAAGTAATATGTTCTTGTTAAAATCCACTTATGCTTCCTAGAAGAGGAAGGATGAATTTCTCCAATAAAATCAAGACCCCATTTGTTAAAATGGTGACTCAACTATTATAAGCTTTAGAGGTAGGAGAAGTAACTTCTTTCTACCCTCGAACATATGACATTCCTTATATCCGACCACCTTCTTATAAACATCAACAAATAGACTAGGCCAATAAAGGCCAACTCTGAGAATCTTATTTGCTGTAGTTTTCCAATATAAGTGATCACCATAATCGCCCTTATGAAAATGTTCTATTGTCGTTTGAGCTTCATCCTCCAATAAATGATTAAGCAACATCCCACCAGGATCTTCCAAGTATAAAAATTGGTCAATAATACAAAATTTCACTGCTTTTAATTTTAAAAACTGGGCTTTAGTTTGGGGTAGTCTGACGGTGCTTGAAAATGTTGCAAAACATATAGGATATCTGCATACCATGGTGAAGCAACGAATTTGTCCGGCACTTGCGGAACAACATTTGAGATTTCTTCCTCTATTAGGATAGTGAGAAAATTAATTTGAAGGGACTGTAAATTTGATTATGCCATCATCTAAGCCAAACTCTAACCTTTAATCAACTTTGTTGGCTTGATTTCTATGTCATATTCAAGAATTTTTGCAATCCACTTGCCCCTCCTTCCATCTGGGTTACTTTGAGTCAAAATATTTTTAACTGGAGCACTAGGCACATAAGCCACAACATGAGAATGTAAAATGTACACACAAAAATATTTTAAGGCCTTAACAAGCACAAATGCTTGTTTTTCCATTATGTCATACTTAAGCGCAACATATCTGAGCAACCTACTAAAAATGCAATAGGCTACTCAACTCCCTGCTGATTTTTCTTCAAAAGAAACGCAACGATACTGTGTTCAGATGCAAAAGAAAACACTATGAACTCCCTTGTATAATCTAGGTTGGCCAAAGTAGGAGCACAGGACAAAGCTACTTTAACTTCACTAAATGATTTCTTACTGTCTTCATTCCATTTTACCTCACTGTCCCGCTTCAGCATGTTTGTAATTTTCCTAGAAATTTCAGCGAAATTGGGAATGAGCCTTCTAAAAAAATTAATTATGCCCAAAAATGACTGAATTTTGTTTTCACTCCTAGGAGCATCCATTTTTTGAATAGTTGCAATTTTGTTAGGGTCTATTTTTATGCCATCTTTTGAAATAATGTGGCCTAACAGTTTGCCTTCCTCCAGGCCAAACAAGGACTTTTTGGGATTTAATGAGATGCCATGTTTCTTGCACTTTTCTAAAACTGCTCTCAAGTGTTGCAAATGTTCTTCATCATATTGTGAGTAAAAAATAATGTCATCCAATTATATGACAAGAAACTTATCCTTTTCTTCTGCAAAATCTATGTCCATCGCCCGTTGAAATGTTGCCCCTGCATTCATCAAATCGAATGGCATCTTAGCATACTTGAAGTACCCCAGGGAGTTGTAAAGGTGGTCTTGTCTTGGTCCTCTAGGTGAACCAAAACCTGGTTATACCCAAAGAATCCATCCAGTAGTGACATTCTTTTGGCACCCACTACATTCTAGAGAACATGGTCCATTTTTGGCAGTGGAGATTTGTCCTTAAGGGACACCCTATTTAAGTTCCTGAAATCTACACACAATCTAATCTCACTCGTTTTCTTTTTTACTGGTACCAAATTGGACAACCAATTTGAAAAACAAAGGGAAACTATAATACCAACATCAAAAAGTTTCCTTACTTATTTTTTGATTAAGGGCAGCAATACCGGATTGGTCCTCGCAACTTCTGCTTGAATGGATTTTGATCCTTTTTGATCGGTATTATATGTTGAATGATCTCTTTGTCATACACCTTCAGGTCTTCATACCCCCAAGAAAAAACATTGGAGAATTTAGCAAACAGTTCCAAATATCTTCTTTTCATATCAAGGCTCAAGGTTATGGACAACTTTATCATCTTGGGCTGTTTTGTTGTACCTATATTTCATTCTTCAATTCCTTCTCCAACCAGTGCTAGTTTCAATCTTTTGGCCACATCATTTTTTTCAAAGAACTCTTCCAAAGGTACCAAACCTCTTGGAAGAATGTTTTCCTTAGGCTACAATATCTTCAACTCATAACCTTGCTCATCCAATTCGGTTATGAATATAATTCATAACAAGTAAATAAATAAAATAATGTAAATATTAAATAATCAAATATTGATTATGTTAAATAATCAAATATTGATTATGTTAAATAATCATTAAGTGAAAAGGAATGTCTAAAAGACATGCCTAGTCACGAAAGGACACCTGCTTAGGTATATATATGTGAGTCCTCATTGTAACATTCATGACATCTACATTTAACATATATAATAAATTATTATTTCAAATACCTCGTGTATTTTTAACATTTAAGTCAACAAGCTATCAAATTTTATGCTTCAGTGGTATCAGAGCCATGCACACAATATAATCATGCGGGTCCTTGAACGTTGTTCACCACACAATGTGTCATTGCATTCACATCATGAATGCATTGAGCAGTTTAGTAAAATTTAAGAAGCATTTCAATGTTTAGAAAAATCATTTGCAGAAGTTAAGGCATGTCGAAAGGAAATCGATAATAAGGAAGATGATAGCAATGGCGGAACAAAACAAGGTGAAGCAATAGATGATTATAATGTTGAAGATCCCGATGAAGTTGATCTTGATGTGGATGAAGCTGATATAGATCAAGATGACGAACCAAATGGAAATGATAAAGATGACATCCCAAGCTTAGGAGAAGTTGTTAAAGAAAATGTTGCAGACACTTCGATGGAGGTTGATATGCCAAACAAAATCCAAGACATGCCAAAATAAGATTGGGGGTCATGCTGATATTGAAATAGTTAACCAAAAGAATATTGGACAACTAGAACAAATATTGGATTTGATGAGGACTGAAATTGGTCAGTGTAACGCAAAGAATAATGTTGAAAATGTGTCTTGCAAGAACATTATGTTAGAAGAAAAGCAAGGAATTCCAGATTCCTCATTGGAGGAAGTTAGTGAACATGGTGGAGGGAAACATTTCATGGCGGCATCACCTAAGAGTCTTTTGTAGACCGGTGATGATAAGCAAGCAAGAAATGGAGTTTCAGTGCACGCTACTATTTTGAGTGGCGAGGACAATGAGGAAGTGAAAAACTTGTTAATTTTGGATGTTACTCCCCTTTCATTAGGGCTTGAAACTGTAGGTGGGATTATGGTTGTTCTCATCTCGAGGAACACTACCATCCCCACCAAGGAGCAAGTCTTTTCAACTTAATCAAACAACCAGCCTGGTGTGTTGATTCAAGTTTATGAGGGTGAGCAAATTTGAACCTGGAACAATAGCTTGTTGGGTAAATTTGAGCTTTCTGGTAAACCCCCTGCTCTCAGAGGAGTTCCTCATATCATTGTGTGCCTTGATATTGATGCCAACAATATTCTAAATGTCTCTGCTAAGGAAAAAAACCATTGGTCGGAAAAAATAAAATAAAATAAAATAAATAAATAAATAAAAATATAAATAAAAAAATAAAATAAAATAAAAAAATAAAAAATCCTACCTTCCTCCAAGCATGACATCTTAATACCAAATATTGTAAGGAAACACAGGGAATGTTGGATGAAGATAAATTGCCCGTTTCAGGTCTTCATCAGATTTATTCCGCAACCTCTCCCAGACAAATATTTATTAAAAACTATATATGTAACATTCCAAGGCTATAACACCACAGATTGTTTCAAGCTACAAATTGGCATGACGATAAAAATGAAAATAGGTATACAGAGATAGTTAATAATGACCATAATACAGATGTCTCTTCTTCAATTCTAAACATGGAAGACATGGAGATATTATTCTTCGGTTCCAGTATAGAGGGGCTAATAGATCTATTATTTTATTTGAGTTTAGTGTCGTGCTAAATGATGGCCATGTACCTACACATGTTTGGCCCTTACCAAGGGCCAATCGCTCACACGTCTTATTCTCATTTCTGTGTGGGAAAAATCTTGGGAGATGTTTCTGCCTCGTTTGGCTGACTGCAAAATCTTGGTATGCAAAGCATTGTCAACTACGACGTAGAAGGCGCCCCAAATGAAGCTGTGTGTGACTCGAACCTTAACCAATTTCTTGGCATTTTCTCTTCATTGTTTCTGCTACCTCCAGCATCGATAAGTTTTTTATGCATGAAGATGACAATGTTGTGCACTCGTCCACGATCTTCCTATGCCGCCGTTGAGCAGTTTGACCCCACTCGCACCATTCCATATACAACTGCCAACACTACTAGTCCAGACCAATTGTTGTCACTACGCGTTGCGATGACTGTTATCTCTCACATGCCACCACAAGGTTCTTCGTCAGAAACACCCAGAGGCCATCATTGCACAACCATGCTGCTAACCCTATCTACCTGTTCATCATTCCAAATAGTCCTTTTGGTTCCACCCTCAACCTTGTTGACAGTCCTTTCGGTTCCGCCATCACATCCTGCCAGAACTAGCCCCGACAGTCTGTTGGTATTTGTTGCTTGTCTATTGGGCTCTCAAACCAAATACCGCATTCCGCCGTTTGGACTATGGGTAAACTATAAATCATAGTCAAACAGGTGCATTCAAGCATTGTGGCTGTCGTGATTCTTTTGGGTTACAATAACTTTATACATACTAAGGTTACATCTATATAAATAATCTTATTAATTTATTTATATAATTTAATTTTAAAAAAACATATATAAAAATTAAAAAATTAAAACAAAATTATATTATTATTATTCAAAAGAAAAAGAAAATAATAATAATAATAATAATTAGAGTTATTTAAAAAAATTGATAACCCTAGATTCAAGACTGTGTTATCAAGCGAATTATATAGGCATAGGGGCCAATGGCATCGAGTTACATATGCTGAGATGACAAATGCAACCTGAAGGAAACTGTCGACAATAAACTTTGAGGACAAAGCTTCTGAAGGAAGGGGCTATTTTATGAACATAATTCATAACAAGTAAATAAATAAAATAAATGCAAATATTAAATAATCAAATATTGATTATGTTAAATAGTCATTATGTTAAGTGAAAAGGTGTGTCTAAAAGACATGCCTAGTCACGAAAGGACACCTGCTTAGGTGTATATATATGCGGGTCCTCATTGTAACATATATATATTATATATATATATATATATATATAATATATATATATTATATATATATATATATATATATATATATAATTATTATTTCAAATACCTCTTGTGTATTTTTAACATTTAAGTTAACATTAGTCAACAAGCTTCAGTTTTTTGATTAAGGGCAGCAATACGAGATTGGTCCTCCACAACTTATGCTTGAATGGATTTTGATCATTTTTTATCGATATTATATGCTGAATGATCTCTTTGTCATACACCTTCAGGTCTTCGTACCCCAAAGAAAAAACATTGGAGAATTGAAAACAATTCCAAATATCTTCTTTTCATATCAGGGCTCAAGGTTGTGGACAACTTTATCATCTTGGGGTGTTCTGTTGTACCTATATTTCATTCTTCAATTCCTTCTCCATTCGGTGCTAGTTTCGGTTTTTTGGCCACATCATTTTGGTCAAAGAACTCTTCCAAAGGTACTAGACCTCTTGGAAGAATGTTGTCCTTAGGCTGCAATATCTTCAGCTCATAGCCTTGCTGATCCAATTCCTCCTTCATCTGATTTATGAAACTTTCTTTATCCGCATCTCCCCACTCATTGTCCCTTTCCTGTATCATTCTAGAAAACTCTTCTTTCATTAGCAAGAAATTTTCTACCTGCTTGTCATTCTCAAACACTTGCCAATGACCATTGTTCTCAGGAACAACGGGTCTATGTCTTACCTCTACCCTATAATTTCCTTTAACATTACTAGGCATATCAAAATCAAAGGCCGAAGTAGCCAATGCATCTGCAAAAACATTGTCTTTCCTCAAAACCATTGAAAAATTGTATTCAACATTCTGCAAATAATCAAGTACAACATTCTGATAAGCTCACATGTGAGAATGCTTGGTCTGGTATTCACCTTTAAATTGTCTAACCACCAGCTTAGAATCACAAAAAACAATTCTTTTAGCCCTTGATTCCTTGAAATTCCTCAAGCCCAAAATCAAAGCTTCGTATTCCGCCGTATTGTTGGTACAATCAAACTCTAGTTTATCTGAACACAACTTTGAGATACCAATTCTGGACTAATAATCCACACCCCTGCTCCAACTCCTTCTCTACTTGCTACCGCATCAAAATCCATGATCGAAACTTGATGTTTCTTCCTCGCATTTCCATCTATTTAAACTTTGGAATTTGCATTTTTTTAGGGAAAATTGGCTTATCTATCTTTCTTTTTCATTGTTGTCATGCCCTTGTTTTTTAAGGTTGTCTGCTTCAGAAATTTGTTTTACAAATGTCTCTACATCCTTACTCAAGACATCATATTTTATCCTTACTCAAAACATCTAATTTACTTTGGTTGTCCTTCCCTGAATCCTCATGCAAAATTCCTTCTTCCTAAGTGTTGTTCCCCTCTTCTTCAATCTTTGAAACAAGACCTTCATCAATGAGACAACTTGAATTAAAAAAAACGAATGAATCTACATCAAAATGAACAATATAGAATGGATGGTTAACAAGCTTATCCTTATTGCTGATCATATACTTCATGAGAGGCTCTCTGTATAACCTTCTCATCTGTCCTCCAAAAACTAGATTTGTAATGTATGACATGTCAGTTTGTAATGCTCCATTCAGTTTTGCCATCCAAGATCTAAACAACAACATACCATATCTGAGAGGTATGTCTGCCACCACAATGTCCATCACCATGCATTTGGAAGGAATCTGAGTAAAGGATATTGTTAAGTCTTTAATTAAGCCCAGACATTTCACCTTACTAGAATCAAACGATTAAAGGTCCTTGTTTGGCCATGTAATGTCTAATCCTGACCTCTCCATAATCACCTTTAGCATCAAATTATGCGATGCCCCAGAGTCCAACATAACATTGTGTAGGATTTGTTCATGTACATTCAAGCTAACGTAAAAGGGAGGAACATCACCATCCTATGTTTTATCCTCAACTTTTGGCCCAAAGTTGATAGCTAGATGATCATCCGCTATATTTACTGTATCAAAGGTTTTATCTACTTTAAGTGCCTTTAAGATCAAAAACCACTACAGAAGGATTTGGGTCAGGATACTACCTCGTAAACCTTCTAGAAGTTAGATCTTCTCGGACAAGGATGCATGCAACAAAAATTTCTAATAATCAAAAGGATATTTACAATTCAGCCTATGATTTACATTTTGGACATGAAACTTCCTGAGATAAATTAAACATTTGAATCCCCAACAATGACGCCACTATGTTATCACTTCATAAATCCCTTCAGGTTGAGGAAAGGGCCACAGAGGTAACCACAAACCACTCTGGGCTAGAAAACTAGCCTTTCTAGCCGGAGGGTCTTCCCTCAACTAATGAAAACTAAAGGTTTAACTCTATAGCATACATAGACCAGTTTTGGGAGTATTTGGATTTTGATAAAGAAAGTGGTAGAGGGTTTCTACGAAAATCTATTGAAAGTATGAGTGATCTTTCTATTGTAACATGCTGATGTATCTCCAACCAGTGTCATATATGGAGTCTTAATTAGCAGAGTTTTCAAAATGAATAGCAAAATTGTAGTATAGAAAAGGTAGAGTATCAAGACATTTATCAAAGAGTAGAAATAACAACATTTATCACTATAGCTCAAATTGATGACCATCAAGAAGAAAATTAAGAAATTAAGACATACATACTTCATTTGCAACTAAAATATACTTGGTTCAGTCATACATGAGCATATAAGATGAATTCAAATACAACCATCCCCTACACCTTTAAAAACAGTATGAAGAACACACACAAGAGAAAGATACATAAACTGAGAGAAAATCTTATTCCAAAAACATTCATACCATAAGAATCTCCATAAATCAACTGGAATCCCTTCAACATTCAGGCATGTTCATTAAAACCAAACCACAAACATGACAACATTAATTCCTCTAGCAATTGGGAAAACCAACGACAACCTTCTTTGTCTTCATTTATGAAAATATATAGTAGAAACATAGATGAAAATCATTTCAAGTTCACTGCATCTTTGATCCCACAAGGGACTGATTCAAAACTAAGAAAAGATAGTAAAATGTTGTCTTTTTCATTCTTTTCATCCAAACATAAAGCATAAAGCATCCTTTTGTCTTTTTGAAAAAAAAAAAAAAAAACTAAATAAATTTATCTTAAAAAGGTCTTCAAACTAATAAAATTGATTGAAATAGAAAAAAGTCTAAAAGCTACTTTTATGACTGCTAAAAAGCTTGTGTAGTACCCAAATCTTCATGCTTCTAGAACTGACATGTGGCAAGCAATTGGTGTGGTGAGATGGACACCATATGTACTCCAAGCCAACACCTTCAAAACCTAATAGGTGGCCATTGTACTGTGTACGTGAAATGGTCAGACCATGAGCTACATAGCGAGTGCGCAGCGTGTGCATAATGCCTGCGTAGCAAAATTGCTACAACTGTTTCTTGAATGCTATTCATTGCCCCTGAACGCTATCATGACATTATTATATCGATCATATCAACCTTAACATATTTATGCATCATAAAATTAAAACAAGACTTGAGAATAAAAAGGAAAGCTTGACCATTTTCTTTTCCTCTTGCTTGATAATTTGTTGCTACAAGCATTGATGCTAGGAGTCTCGGACTTGGGATCTGGAGTAATGAGTTTACGTTGCTTCACTGGTGGTGATAAAGCAAGTGTGGTTTTGGATTTAGGATCAAACTTAGGCATTTTCATGAGTGGAGGTATTACAACAGCCCCCTCATACCTCTTCAACAATTTATGTGCCTCCTCTAAATCCTACCTCATAGTTCTCAGTTGTGCATTCAGGACCAAGTTTCTTACATACAAATTTCTGCATTGTCTCCTAACTGGTTGTGACCACTTGACAAAATTCTTACTCATGTCAAGAGCTTTGAATGCCTCTTTGACTTTACGGTCACGGTTTTCTAAAATATGCTAAATAAAATTCTTATACTCCAGATTTTGTTGCCTGAATTGATTGACTTGGTATTTGCTTTCTTCTAACTCCTCTAGGCACCTCTAATACTCTTTCCATTCACTGAATGGGGGTGTACCAGGGGATTTATCTATTTGTTTCATCGGTTGCACATACTTAAACTTTGATTTAAACACCCTGACTGCTTGCTCACTAGACCTCACTATAACATTTTTAGCTTGTTCAACAAAGGTAACATGTTTCTTCTTCCCTTTGGCACTTCTTGAGGGTGACTCTGTCTTTTCCTCTGTTGGTTTAATGGCTTGCTTTATGTCTTTGTTATGCTTCTCTAGAAATGTTATCCTCATCTAGTTTTTAAACAATGCCTCTCATCTTAACTATTTTAGGATCCTCTTCTTTGTATTATACAACAAATGTCTCTAGTGGTGCTATGTCTTCCTCATAATCTGATTATACCATTTCTGGAGCCTTGACCTCATCCACTTTTTCATCCACCTGTGCATCTATCTGCTTATCTTTAGAGATTTCTACAATTGCTTGAGGGGCTGCCCTTCCTAGGTTTTCTTAACTCTAGACCTTGTTCTTGGTCTCATCACAAATTCATCTTGGATTGTGTCTTCAATTTTGACCTTAAGTCTGGCTTGTTGAGCTGATGTTTCTTGTTCCTTCGTTCCTTTGTCTGCTTTGTCATCCTCTATGCCTTGCAACTTAGTTTTCTTGCTCAGCTTGCCTGCAAATTTCTTTCTTGGTTTGGCACCTTCCTTCCTTATGGGTCTCATTCCCATAGCTGAACGAATGCTCTCCTTCTTTGGATGTTCTTGCTTGGACTCTTCTTTATCTACCTTGATTGAAGGTGACCCATTTTGTGGCAAGAGGTCAATACTTGCAAGAAAATCAGACCAAAGAATTTTCTTTCTTTCAACATGTTTAACCAAGATTTTGATCTAAGAGAAATGAAACAGACTTGAAGCATGGTTATCCTTTTGAATCTATACTTTGGTGGCCATTCTTTCTAGACTCTTAAGCAAGAAATAAGGGAGGGTCATGGACTTTCTTTCAGTGAAATGACATAGAAACCTGAGATGATACTGGTATATTCTACTGAACCTACCCTCACAAGTGAAATATCTTTGGATAACCTTCAAAAGTTTTGCGCACTGCTCTTGGAGATAAATGTTACGAAAGGTGGAGGCAAGCTTGTCAAGATACTCTGGTTTTACAAACTACTAATAATCCAAAATGTCTAACTCATCCCCCTTGAACCATTTCTCCCCTGCTATTGGGAGATTGGTTACATCAGCGATGAACTTTTCAGTCAATATGATCTCCAGGTCTCCTAGTTTCACTCTGTTGTCTTGAAAATTTAGAGCAAATAAGCTGACTAGTTTCACATTATGACCTACTTTCTGAATCTTCTGGCAGAAAGGAATACACCCTGTGTTCTCAAAAAGCACTCCAATGGCATGGGATGAATTGTGTAGACTCAAAGTACTTGGTTTAGTGGGAACGAGGTCTCCTCCTTTTTTACTGGCAGTAGGAGCCATATTATCTCTACACCTAGCTGATTGATTTTGACTTTTGGCTAATGACTAACAATGTAAATTTTGAAATGGGAACTATAAACTCAAAATGGGAACTCTGGCCAAAAAACCCCAAAAAAACATCAAAAATAGTGCTAAAAACGAAAAGTGTGTATACTGGAACGATGTTTTTATTTTTTAGGCGTCAATTTTGAACATGTTTTAGAAATGGCAGTGACTATGAAGTTTACTATGAAATTTTCAATGAAATTTTCGTGCAAAATATAGCTTCAAAACGAAAGTGATGATACTGGAACAATGATCTTTTTTCTAGGGTCAATTTTCAAAATTTTTAAAAAATGCTAGTAAAACCAATTTTTTATGTGTTAAACAAAGTTGTTTATGAGGAAAAAAACACATTAATGTTTTTGGTAGAATATCATTTTTCTTTCCTAAATATAAATTCAACATGTTTTCAACCATAACATGCTAGATACAAAAGAAATTGAAATTTTTTCAACTATAAAATTAAAAAACCATGACATTATGAACAAATTACATCACTAAATGAATTCAAAAGTCATTATTTGTATATTGAATAAAACATACATTATGTATCTAATTTATTGCATTGTAGATATTTTAAACAATAAATTTTATCATAATTAAAACATATAACCCAACAACATAAAAATTCCTGATAACTTCTCATTTAACACCATATGGAAAACATTAATTTTATTTGAAGATACAATGCATACATCAGTTATATAAATTGTCTTAAACAATTATTCAAAATCACTCATATTTTCTTGCACACCATCAGAGTTCACATCTTCAGATGAGTGACTGGATGTTGATGAAGATGTTCCATATTCTTCTCTTTTATCAACTAGTGCCCCATCTGAGTCCACATGCATGCCCAACATTTCAGGTTTCAAAATTCTTCTAAATCTACGACTGGTTTCAGCAGACTCCCATGTCAACATTGTTCCTTCTGGTAACAACCTTTTCAGAATCTCTATCATCTTGAAGCAAAGAGTTCCTCTCTTTGTTAAATTGAAGTCATAAACAAGTATGTCAACATCCTCCAATTTTAATATGTCTGTGCGGCGACAATTTA
>APFE031676622.1:1887-31347 GCA_000404065.3 Pinus taeda | reverse complement strand
TACCAGATGATAATGGCTAGATGAACAGAAAGTGCAGGGTATGATAATGGCCAGATGAACAGAAAGTGCAGGGTATGATAATGGCCAGATGAACAGAAAGTGCAGGGTATTAATTTCAAACGGTTCTCGCTTGAAGGAAGAACTAAATAATTTGAACATGAAAAATTCTAAGTGAAGGAATGACAAAGAGTGGAACATGTGTTGTACCAGATGATAATGGCTAGATGAACAGAAAGTGCAGGGTATGATAATGGCCAGATGAACAGAAAGTGCAGGGTATTAAATTCAAACGGTTCTCGCTTGAAGGAAGAACTAAATAATTTGAACATAAAAAATCTTAAGTGAAGGAATGGTTCTCGCTTGAAGGAAGAACTAAATAATTTGAACATGAAAAATCCTAAGTGAAGGAATGACAAAGAGTGGATAGATTTTTTAAATCGAAATGTAAAAATATCACAAACAGAAATGTCAAGAAAGGAAAAGGATGACACAGATTTTAACCGTCTTCTCCTCGATTATATCACCAAAATCACCATGGCAGTGAGGAGTGGGAGAAAGCACCGAAGAAAGCACCGAATAAGCGTTCGATCATGTACATACCCTAGAAATATCTTCACTATAAACATTTATATATAAACTTTACTGTTAAAAAATGTTTGTAATAATCTTTGAAAGAGGAATAATAGGCAAGATCATTATCTTCACTATAAACATTTATATATAAACTTTACTATTGTAATACTCTTTGAAAGAGGAATAATAGGCTCGAAACGAAATAGAAAAAGATCATTAGAGGCAAGGAGGAGGCGGAGTTGGCGTGGAAAACAGGGCCATTCACAGAATTAGAAATAAACACAAACCATGAAACATAGGAGAATATGGCAGCATACTAACCTAACTCCGCAAAGTGATGGTTGCAAAAGTTCCAGCCCTCATTCTCTGCTACAAAAATACTGGAAACGCTACTCCAGCTCTGGAAAGCCCTCATTCTCTGCTACAAAAATACTGGAAACGCTACTCCAGCTCTGGAAAGCCCTCATTCTCTGCTACAAAAAATACTGGAAACGCTACTCCAGCTCCTGTTCGTAAAATTCCAACTAATCTCCACTCCAGCTCCTGTTCGTAAAATTCCAACTAATCAGAAAAAGAAACATAAAAAAGGGCCGAGAATGAATTTTAAAATAATTCAAGAAAATACTGCCATAAGTACAACTCACTTTGGATGCATTATTTGTTAGATCAGGTTGGCCCTTCAACCACCAGTGCATAGTCTCCTTGGCCCGGACTTTCTCTCTCAATTAACAGACACAAAACAAGCATTTACAAACTACACAAGACACAACCACAACACTACACAGGACATTGATGCATACAACACTACACAGAACATAACATTTATGGAGCGCTCCATAAGACAGACAACTTTACGTCACAGTGTTTGAGAGAGAAAGAACACTCATGATTAACCTGTAGATTGTAGATTAAACAGAGAAAACCATATGTGAGGTTAGATAAAAATAGCCTTTCCCTTTAAATAAACAAAGAGATGAAGAAACAAATTAAAAAGAACCGAAAATTACCCTCTTCATGAATAATCCACTCAGATCACTCTGCTGTTGTTTCAGATTGGATTGCAAAAATTAAGATCACCTCCTCCTCTTCGTATGTGAATTTCCTCCTCTCATTCTTCATTTATCACAGTCGCCGATCCCTCTCATTCCTTCATTCATGGGGCGCGCCAGTATATAATGACTAGGGCATTCTTGCGTTTTAGGCTTGAGTTTCTCATTCTTCATTCATCACAGTCGCCGATCCCTCTCCTTCCTTCATTCATGGGGCGGGCCAGTATATAATGACTAGGGCATTCCTGCGTTTTATGCTTGAGTTTTTTCTCATTCTTCATTCATCACAGTCGCCGATCCCTCTCCTTCCTTCATTCATGGGGCGGGCCAGTATATAATGACTAGGGCATTCCTGCGTTTTATGCTTGAGTTTTTGGACCGTTGTGTTCAAATGTAACTTTAACCAATCTTTTAATTACTATCCATTAAACCAATCTTTTAACCAATCTTTTAATTACTATCCATTAAACTAATCTTTTAATTACCAATCTTTTAACTAGGTATTATTAGTTTACAATTCATGATATTGTTGTAGATTTTTTTGACCGGTTGCATTTTTCAGTTCTCTATTTGAGCAACATACTTACGTGGTTGTCTGGGCTGACTTCCCTTCTCCGTTTACAAAAATGGACTTTAACCTTTTCATCCAAATTGCTTATTGTCAGAAAACCTTATCCTGTATAAATGTGGTACTAAGTACATCTGCAATCTGTCATTGTCTCCCCGCCCGTCTAGTCGAAAACTCAAGATGGGGAAGGGGAATTCAATTCAACCTAAGGAGCTACAGCGTGCCACGTGTCCCTAAAGAACAACCTCATAGCGAAATGTTTAACACTCTGCAATTTTGGGTAAATATCATACTGGATAGAGTTGCCTCATAGCGAAATGTTTAACACTCTGCAATTTTGGGTAAATATCATACTGGATAGAGTTGCTGGCTTCCGCACTCGCTCATATGATGCCAATTTACATGGAATTTTTTATTTAAAATTTAAAGCGTTTAGATGTATGGAAAAGTCATATTTAAAAATAGTATTAGTATTATTTATAAATTTAATTTTAGTAAATATGTTAATAATTATTTTAGAAATTTTTTGGAAAGCTTTTTTTATATTTGAAAATTTGTAAAAAAGAATGGAATATTAAAATTTTATAAAAAAAAATTCAATTTTTTAGAAAGTTAATAAGGTAAATGTGTAATGTGTTTAATGTTTAACTTTTAATTAATTTTTTTTAAACAAAAATCATTTTTTTAAGGATGTATTATAATTAAAAACAAAAAAATATATATTTATTTCGTTACTAGTTAATTTTAATTAAATACATATAACTATTCAAAGGATGTGTAAGAATATTTCATTCTTATTCTCAAGAATAGATAAAGTATTTCAATGTTCATGTAAAACAATATAATTTTATATCAAACTTAAGAAGGATAAAAGTAATTAAAAGTAAACAATAATAGTATTATGCTGAGAAACACATTATATGTATCGAGTTCACACATGTACCTTTTTGAAGAAAAATAAAATATTTTTAAAATAAAAAATGCCAACTATAATTAAAAATAAAAGTGAATATATCCATTTCCTTAGTCATAATAAAAAATAAAAGAATTATTAATATTCTTATTCTCACTATGCTAGCTCGATTTATTATGGACATTACAACTCAAAAAATGTGGTAAAAATATTTCATTGAGTGTGGAAGATATACAATTATTATACTTCACAAAGATATTTCAATATAAGATACAGGTAAATTATTTAAATGTATAAACAAAGTGACTAATTGAAATAAAGAAAAAACTAGTTATTTCTTAATAAGAATAATAAAAAAGTCATATGCAATTTGTTCAATGATGAGTATGAAATTAATGTGGCATTTAAAAAATATTAATAATAAATAAGAAAATTGAGTTTTATATCAAATATATCAATAAAAAATGGTTAAAACAATTTAATTAACCTTACTATCCTACATGTTGGCTCCTTTGCTGGAATTGTAAGTTTAAGTTGTGCACTCTACATAATCTAAGTGCTCAATGAGTTTTTGAAGGCATTTAATAGATTTATACATTAAGAAAATGCAATTTAAACAATGAAAAAATGTACACCACCCTCTAAAAGAAATTAGCACATAAGGGATTTAATCCCTCTCCATAGTTGATAGATTTCGGGTTAAAATGAATCTATACTAGTGAATATTGAATCTATTTTTAGCATAGAGAATACTCTTCTCTATATTTCCTAACAAATCTATGAAATATATATATATATTATATAGATAGATATAGATATATTATTCATTATTCATTATTTTAAATATGCACAATTATACACTTAAGTTTAAGAATACAACTCTACTCAATTAAAGGAAATTTTAGTTTTACATCTTTCATAGTTTTTCTTTAATTAAAAAGGTAACAAATAATAAAAATAAAAATAATTTGATTTTAAAGCCATAGCCAAGTTTGGAACCAAAATTGCTGTATGAGGCACTTGTTTATGGAAAAGCCCTTTATATTTGAATCTTTGTATTTTTAGAAAAAAATGCACCTTCTTAACTATTGGTCATTCTTTTATTATGCTTGATATATCTTATTAGATTTATCACTACAATTTAATAAACAAATGTTATATAACCACAGGCATATCACAATTATTATATAATGTAATCATTAATATGTTTTAAAAAACCCTTTATATTTGAATCTTTGTATTTTTAGAAAAAAATGCACCTTCTTAACTATTGGTCATTCTTTTATTATGCTTGATATATCTTATTAGATTTATCACTACAATTTAATAAACAAATGTTATATAACCACAGGCATATCACAATTATTATATAATGTAATCATTAATATGTTTTAATGATTAGCTATAGAATAATTATTACATGATATTTATTTTTTTATTATGATAATATATCTAATAATATATCGTACGTATACTATAGAAATTTTCTTCAAATTTGAGAAGATTGTGTAAAATTCTTGAGATTTTTTAAAATCAATAGGAAGAATGAGTCGTTTTCTAATTTTTTCTCAATTAAAATGTGTTTATTATGATAAACATGCCTCATATTAAGATTATGTCGTCAAATTTGAAGGGTTTCCTAGATTTTCGAAAGTTTATCCACATAAAATGTGTTTAAAGAGGTTGTTCAAAATTGATTTTTGAGAAGGATATTTAAAATATATTTGGTGTCACCCCTTATTGTTAAATTTGGAGGGGGTTCCTAGATTCCACATCAAATTTGAGGAACTTTACATTATAGTAACCTATTTTGATTTGAGGAGGTTGCTCAAAATTGATTGTATACAACCTCGTTTAGTTTGAGAAGGTTATTGTTAAGAAATTTAGCCACGTAAATTCCATTATATTTAATTGTCAATCTATGTTCATAAACTTTTAAACACCAACATTGTATGTGTGGAACTAGTACATAAATGATTCTAAAGATATGAAAGAAATTTTACAATTTAATGCTGTAGGGCATGCATTGGCAATAAATTGAACTATCAAATTGAAAATTAAAAGGATACAAAGATTTGTTTAATCAATGAGCTTATTTTTTCAAGACAACTTTGTTAACTCCAATTATATTCTTGTGTTTGTCATAAAATCATTCTATGATTAATTAAGAAGCACGTTCATTATTCAACCTTCAATTCCTAACTTTTGTAGGGCAGAATCCACACTTTACACTTGAAAGATAAAATTCAATCAGGAAGAAAGTAAAATGCTATAGGCTTGCGTGATCACTAGGATTACATCTACAAAATATTTTTATGATCTCCGATCACAGTATTTTTTTTTGCATAAGCATCAAATAATTTTGCAATTCCTTAAAAAGCACTTTTTTCATTAGCCTTCAATGCCTAACCTCAATACGGAAACCACACTTTTGTAATAAAGAACATATGAAAGTTCAAGAACTAAAATTACACAGAATTAAAATATTAATCTACAAATAAATAGAAATACAAATTATCTAATTAGATAATCTAACTAAGAAATAAATGAATTCACAACGCAAAAGTAGGGAGCCTTACCTATTGACTTGCGCTACAAAAGAAAACTATAGTTGAACTGAAATTGCGGACTTATATCACTACCAGGAACTTGGCATGTTTTAAATGGGCCTTTCAAAACAATAATTTAATACAACTGAACAAGTTATCCAAAAAGGACATGACACACATAAGCATGCAATGTCAAATAGAAAGACACTTAGATTGTTGACGGAGTTCACCCTTCCTGGGCTACGTCTCCAGGCCTTACTCTAAAAGGCTAAGACGCTCGTATTTCGATGAATAAGAAGAGGTACATCAAAATTATTGATACAATTGCGACTATTTCCCCAGTATGGAAATGTTCTCCTTAATAGAACTCTTGCAATTTCACTTGAAATTCTACAAACGACTTGTCATTTACAACAAAATTATAGAGTCTCTAACAATGACTTTGACGTCTACTGAAATTGAGAATTTGAGTTTCATCAATACATTGATTATTTACCTCGTCTCCCCTTGTCTAAGTGAGGCACAATTCAGGTACAGACTTTTGCGGACTTCACTACTGCTGTTGGCGAACAAGTACTACCGTTGAATCTGGTATGTGTCAAAACCCCCCTGTCAGCTCTTCAAGTTTCCAAATCAGCTTTCAGATGCTTCTGGAAAGCCAAAAACTAACTTGAGAACTGCTTGCCTCTGAAATGACTTCAAATTTATTCTTTACATAGAATTTCACCTAGATGAACTGTGCACACTTGTAGCTTTGGTGACTTTCAGAAAGGAGGCCTCTGTCTAAGATTTCCAATGCCTATCTCCATTCGCAAAAAGGCCCAAGGATGACCAAGATATGCTCAAATGAACATTACTAGCACCAGTATGGCTTTGTTATGGAGCTCATTGTTCAACTCCCCCTCTGCAGTGGTGCAATGGTAATCCTTTAATAATGCCCCGGCCAAGTTCCAGGTTCGAACCTACCGGGATATACATGGCAATTTGTTTTAATTAGGTGGAAAAACATATACTCAGTGCAATAAAAAAATTACAATTAGCACTATAGTTATAACAACTATTAATTTTGGCGCACTTCGTTTTGGTATGGTCTAACCATATAATGCGTATGCTTTACAAAGCTTGGATTGATTACAATATCCTCCACATGTTTGTGTAATGTCTTATCCTAAGGTTTATTCATGGTAGATATAGATTGGATCGGTGGCTTTTGTTACAATGATAATCCAAAGTTTTATCATATAACTCGGTGAAATACCATATCATAACTCAACTCCCATCAGTGTGGCGGTCAAGTGCTATGGAAACCCATGACCATGTGAACTACTTCTGGCGATATTCCCATGTCACATAGTCATACAACGTTTTCCATGCGAACTGGACCTACTCCTTACTAGTTCCCAATGATTCGATGGTATATCCCATCGCAATTCTGACTCAATACTCCATGTTCACAACCTCTGTCAGTCATGGCAATAACTCGACGGTGTTTTTTTAACTGTTCTCGCATCTCTGTTTCATGTGTCACATCTCCATGCCAGATAACAATTGTTGTAATTGCATAGTGACGATCTATAGAACCACAGATCCAAGGCATCTAGCTCCGGTGGTCTCGACATGCTATGACGTGTCAGCCGAAGCACATATTGTGCGTTGTCATCCTTGTTGTGTTATATCACCGGACCACATGACTGCCTCCTCTGCGTTGTATAAAAGCCATAGTTTTTTTTTTTAATGTATATTTGCCATCAAACATTAACATATATGTTTGCAATATGGTTTAACACCATATCTTCTGTGCTTTGTTGGCAACTTGACTCACATCTTCTGCTGGTCATGGCCATTAACTTCGCCACCATGTGACTAGAGCTTCCTGCCATGTGACTGGACTGGGATCCGTCATGTATGAACCTGTTTATACTTTGTTATAATTTTGCACCATAGTTTATAAATTTTTACCATAGGTTTCGATTTCCTCCCATATTGCGTATTTCCCATAGGTTCATTACATATTCTGCCACCATGATTTGATAACATAAGTCTTTGTGCCCACCTAGCATATAGTTATATGGTTTGTAAAACATATCTATCCCTTGCGTCCACCATGGTTTTTACACATAATTTCAACCTTAGGCTTGTTTTAACATTAAAGAAAATGTGCACCTTTATTTTCATATATGGTATGTCATATGGTTTAGAAACCATGGATTTGCAACTACGCCATAAACTTATTAATGCACCCATGACTTATAATATGAATCTTTAACCAACCAAAACCCAAAATCTCACCATTCACCTCGAGATATGCATCGGAGATGAACCTTGACTTGTTGACTTAGCCATTTCCATGTGTCGAACTGTGTGAATGCCACATGGCCCGCAAGGCCACTTTTCACATGTTCACCATAAAGTTTAATGGACATTTTCTCCCTCACATGAAAGCCAAATGCAAAATCCGGAGATACCACCAGTACCACCGCGTTGAGCACTTCAACTTGGCTCTGATTTTGCGAGCAACTGGGATGTTTAAACTCAACACATGTCAAGAAAATTTTTGCTATCTAGGTCCATTTTGGACTTCAAACATATAGAAAACTTTGGCTTGAGTTAACGAGATCCATTCTGGATCAATAGTCTAAGTACTTCTATAAAATAAAACTTAGAATAACATCAGTTTTATTAAAAGAGGAGTACACAATTTCACATTACAATTGTAAAGACAATCTGCATATACTTAGCATGGATCCACATATGCCTCGTCATCGAACTTCAATATACACCAACATATGGCCTTCATATTGGACCATTTGAACAATTTTGCAATACACAGTTTGATTGATTTCTTGACCAATCTTGTAACATTATAAACATCACCCTTTGACCTTTACTTATTATATATGTTATATAGTATAGGGAGGGTGTACTGAACCATTAATAGCTCTCGAGTACACAAATACTTCATAATTGTTTACATCCCAAAAGTAGTGTAGGGTGTAATGCCATTGACAAATATAACTCTCACTAGTGTGGATAGTTGCTTGTATTTTAGCATATGATATTTCATGACATGCCATGCCTGAAAATATTCATGCCATTTTCCAAAACCTTTAATTGATTAATTATCCAATGATGTTTGTGTTGTATGCATTACCGCCATGCATTTGACTAGAGCATTAATTATGAGTCGACACCTTTCTTGTTTAAACTAGGAGCAATCCAACCAACATTGGTCCATCTCAAGCTACCTAACAATGAAAACCATGTGGAAATTTTCACCCTGGGGGTGCATATATATGACAACTAATGATTTGGTTACTAGATCTTTACTAGGGTTATAAGATTTGATACTCATATTAGAAAAGGCAAGCTCTAGCTCAAATAACTCAATTAAAAATAAGGGAAGAGATTTGAATTTAACATCACACCTCATCAGCATGTCATGACCATAACGCAAGTAATTGTGAAAAGATAGGAATAATCATTGGTTACAAGATGGATTATAAAGGGAAAACCTCACACTTTTGATAGTAGTAAAGGCCTCAAAATGAAATTCCAATGTCTTCCTCACATCTGAGACACTGCAAGTCCTCATGCAATCTTAGGTGAATATCCAAAATTAGGTATATGTATATGTATATATACACATAGTCAATATTATGTTCATATATATGTCAACATATATATACCAATATATGTAAAAGTATGTATATACTAGTATATATACACCAAAATAATACTATATAGATATCATTTATTATATATCAAGATATTATGGCTATATATATACCAATATATATACTCACATATTATGTTTATATATATAGTAGAATACATACCAACATTCTTGTAGTAGTCATATATATTAAATACATATTATGTTGGTATACTAGTGGTGGTTGTCATTGGGTAAGCACAATACATAGATAGATTAAGAGATTAATACTTTAAATAGTTTAGGGTTTTGTTGTAGTAAAACAACAACCCCCCATTTTGTACTTAATCCATAAAAAATGGGGACCCTTTTAAGTTTGCATACCCTACTTATATATAATTTGATCACTTTCCACCTTGTACATATTTAATAGACAAATCACTCATAAATTTTTCAAAAAAAAATCAATTTCTAAGTTCTTAAGTGTGCCATCAATAAACAATTCTTCTTGTCTCTCAAGACATGAATGTCTCGGACCACACTCTCTTTTATTGTAATACTTTTGGCAAAACCCTGAGGTACGACAAAACCTTGTTTTTTAATTAACAATCTTTTTTCCCATCCCGACTCTCGATTCTCAAGCTGACCCTTCCACATTTACTTCTTGATCATCCCATGGTGGGACACAAAATTTCCTGACATATTACTAATATTTTCTCTAAAAGTTTTATGTCAATCTCGTCATAGCCCACTCACTTGTCAAGTGTTTTACCTTATGCAAAGCCCCATTGAAGGATGATTTTTTTTTTTCTAACAAACCTCTTGAAACATTTTGTCTCTTAGACTTTGTTAGTTCTTAGACCTAAGCCCTTTTTAAATGTTGAAACCTAACTTCCACTCAAGAAATACTTAGTGGGATGACATGGCCATTATTTCTACATGGAATGCTTTACACATGCTCTTATCAGATGCTACCATCCGTCACATTATCCCATGTCAATATTTGGCAACTAGCTATATTTTTTGTACATAGATGCTAGCTTTTTGACAATTCTTTGTCTTATCGTGGCCTTCTTATAACATGTTACCTAAACCTGGCCTTACTCCCATGATGCGAATTAGGGTTAATCTTAACGAATGCTTAATCAAATGGTTAACTTTAATATTTTATGTAATAACGACATCTTCATAAGTAAATATAGGTCATTTTAACTTAAATTAAGTTTTTCCATCGTTCATGTCAGTATCATTCTACATACAACCACTTCTTTCTTATAGTTAATATCATTCATTTTAGCCTTAGTTTTAATAGTTGTCTTGATTAATGGTTCTAAATAAGCCCCAAGCTCATAAATTCTACCATAACTCTAGTCTTCCTACTTGTTATAGTCAGTTCATTCTGCTATCTATGCAAGAATGTTGAACATGGGCAGGAAACCTAAAAAGAAGCAGTGGGTGCAAAAGTCATCTCAACTAGTACTTTAAGTGGTAGATGATAATAATTTGAATACATTTATGTTTTTAAACACATTAACCAGTAAGCCCACTGGTGATAGAGATAGGTACTCCTTCAATTCCATTGAGACACCATTGTTTGATAAGGGAAGGGTTGTGCGTACCAAAAGTACCCTCAATGAGGAACCAACATGGCAACTCAAAGTAGATGAAATATACATCCTATCATATGGGTCATTAATATAACATAATGTATGGAATGGTCTCCATGACAAGGACCCCACACATAAAGAAATATAGAAGAGTACGCAAAAACAAAAATGAATTATTATATTCTTATAACTTAAATAATAAATTATCTTTATTTTGTAAAACTTTTATTAGATTATTTAAATTTTATATATTTTTCTTTCATTCTTTATTCTTTTATTTTTAATATTATATGTTTTCATACAAAACTCTTATACTAATTTGAATTAGTATACAGAGTTTTCTACATATTTTAAATCCAATCATAATAAACAACCCATTTTATTATTATTTTTGAACAATATAATAAACCTGATTTAAATAATTCACTTTTTTTTTAATGACAATTAAAATGAAAAGTAATTAATGAAAAACAAACCATTCCATCACCACATAAAACCTTACCATAAAACAATGTATTAATAAAGGACCCCCTAATTAAACCAAAATAATTTATATATTCTTTTAATATTTCCTCGAATATATGCCTTCTTACTGAAGTCGAATCGAGAAACATGCATGGATTATTTTATAAAGTGGCTCAGAATATTAATATTAAAATCCAAAAATACTTTAACTTGCTTTAATCAAAATTGGTTTTCCCATTTATCTTATTTAATGGAAAACCATGTTTAATACATCTTTATGAGAAAACATAAAGTAATGCTAAACCAATTGATTGGAATGTAAAATGATCATCGAAAAGATCAGTTTGAAACTAATATATTAGGCACAACATATTCTTCATCGATTAATATATAAGAAACTATCCGATATAAAATTAAAACTAACTTTAAATGAAGAATAAATAAATTATTTGATACATGAAATATTTTCTCTTGTTTTTGTCCATATTGTAATAAAGAAAATCTCGTTTATTTACACACCCATTGATCTTACCATTTTCAAAAAAGTGACAACCTTCTTGGAGCATGTACTGCTATGATCAAAATTTATATTTATTTTAGTAAAAGAATATTTTCTTATTGCACATTTAATCTATCAAAATCTTTTCATTTTGAAGTTTTGGAATCAACAAGGTTGGGTACTGATTCATGAATAAATTTTGATCAAAATCACTATAACATAAAGCATAATAAAGTACTCTCTCTCAATCAAAAGAGTTAACAGAGGGTTTGAACTAACAATTTCAAAAGGAATGTTGCCAACTACTCTATATCTAATCAAAAGACTTAAGAGAGGGTTTGAATTGACAATTTTGAAAGGAACTATGCCAACTAATCTATATCCAAAGACTGGCATAAATTTAAATATAAGAAAAATGATTTTATACCGAGATGTGTGTAGATGTTTTAATAAATAAAAAAATTTGCTTCCAACAACTGAATATAGAAAGTCCTTCCTACTTGTATTGAGGACAAGCTCATGTTTTGGGATTATAATAGTGAACAAGTCTAATTGGAAACTTATTGGAAAATCAAAATGTAAAGATTTTTCTTAGAATTAAGACCAATTTTATAGATGAAATGTAATATGGTCATACAAACAAAGCAATTTATGTAAACCAATAACTTCCAATTCAAAAATTCTAACAATATTCCCTAGATTGATAGTTGCTAAAACAATATTGTAGCTAAACAATGATATGATTGATATGTAAACTCATCCAGAGTACATATTTTCCTACCAAGATCGTCCCCTCCATAGAAACCTTTATATTTGAAATTAAATCGAGCAACATTAATTCAATACTACACTGGAATTACTTGGATGGACACTGAGAATATTTTCTATCTATTCGGCTACATCGGCCTCACCAAAGTGATCTTTTGGGATATAGTAACCCGATGTAGGATGCATCATCCAAGGCCTCTTTTTATAACCTTTATTAGACTTGTCAATGGATTTTTTGGCTATATCCTAATTAATCCTCTACATTCTATTGTCAACACTACCGTGTTGCATCCTCACCTGCAAGGGAACATCAAGTAAAAGGGAAAAAAACCCAAAAAAATAGTTTTCTATTTCCAATATAAACTTCGATTTTAAAATTGGGGAGAACATTGTTGGAAAGGATTTTAGTGGCATTATGAAGGGAGCCTACACAGTCTGAATGACTAGATTTGATCCCAAATCATATCCATGCCCCCCAAATAGAGAAAGGGCACCGACATTCGTATCCTTGAGGTGGAAAATGGATCTCGCGATGAGGACATCCACGATCAAGAAGATAAACTTGAGAAATGATAAAAAAATATATCTTCAAACTCCAAGGTTGATGTTTAGAGACCAGAAAAAAGGCCATTTAAATAGGCCCATCCAGAAACAAGCAATGAACTTGTTCAATTAATTTTTGGAGTAGTAAACTTACTTACAGTATTTCTTTCATGTGGTTAGGTACATCACACCTATAGTGGATTCCTTTACACATCCACTCTCCTGAACTTGGATGGAACTGGAACTTATTACCAACTTTCACATGATGAGGTTGGGGAGCAAAGTTTTGGCCATTCAAAAGCTAAGGGTTTCATGTCATGTCAAGGTGCTTGATCTCAAGCTACCTCTTCAAGAAAACCCCAGTGGAGGGATGATTGAGAAATATTACGAGTAATAATATCGATCTTGGGATATAGAGGGATTGAACTAGGGTCACCATCGGTTTTATTACAATTGGGGACAATGCTGATGCTGGTGGGTGAGAGGCGGAGTTCATCAATCCCACGACCAAAATGAAACAGGGAGACATTGTCCTTATTCAATAACCTGTAGCAGAAATTTGGCATGCAATTTTTCAATTCGAAATCCCAGGCATGAAGGTATTTTAAATCCTTGGTGCAAAAGTAGCATTGAATGCACTTAAGTTCACATATTAATTGCCTTGTGAGAGTCACAATTCTCTGACGTGCCAAAAATCAGGCGGGTTGTGGAATTGCTGGAAGATTGAAAGCATTAATAGAACATGCAACAGAGATGAATGTGCCTCGTTGGCCACGTCAACTAGCTTGGGCAACCTGCAATTGAGATAAGTTCGACACCCTGTTTCTATGTGAGTATATTTGTGTATTCTATTTTATAATTTATGATATTATTGTAGTTTTTTTTACCTGCTACATTTTTTCGTTCTCTGTTTCTATGTTTCCTATCGGGCGTTAGGAGATACTCCTTATGCTGGCGTGGGCGAGTAGTTGTGATGATATTTTGTAATGGGGATTATATGAGGGCTTCTAAGTGTGGTATCTACCTATAAATGTTCTTGTATGGTAAAGAGAAACACAGTGCCAAGCGAGATGTATGAAAAAGATATAGAGTTTGAGTAAATAATGTTGTTATTTTTTTCTAAAAAAAAAAAAAAAAACTTCTTTCCATATATGCTTATGGTATTAAATTAAACTTCTTTCCATATATACTTATGGTATTAAATTTATAATTTTAATGGCTCATTATGTTTCTATAACTACTTACATTTGTTTTTTTAGTTGAGTGTAAACTACATAGGCAATGAGTCATAGAATTGTTAAATTTTTTAAACAAACAATGAGTCAAAGAGTTGTTAAAGTTTTTAAACAATTAAACTTTGGTTACATTTTAATATTTTAATATTTTAAGGATGTTTATAAAAATTCTTTGGCTATCATACTACCTTTTATGCCATTGAACTTGACAATGCTTCTAGCCATTTCCTTCATCTTTAGAACATAATCTTCCTAAGTGATCAATTTATCATTTATCACATATACGTTGGGAAGTCCTTTCTAGATTAATGTTTCAATTCTGTTGCAAAACTTGTTCACTCCTAGCTCTAGTGTTTCACATCTTTCCTTCAATTGATCAATGATGTTCCTTTTAGTCAAAACTTTCTTGATTTCCAAAATAGTGGCAATCCTGTCACTAATTCCTAATTCTTCAAGTTCATATTTGTTCTTTGAATTCAGGAATTTGATAATTTTGGAGGCTTCTGTGGGCATATCTCCCAACTTCTCTCTTACCTTAATAATGGTTTCTATGGCCTTTTCTATCAATTCTTTCTATTCGAAAATGATTTGGATAGGACAATCAAATCTCATTCATAGAGTCTAGAATACCCATCCAAATAGTTTCCTTTCCTTGGGCCAAGGTATGAACAATTGATGTATCCTTTTCTACCTTCTACAATCTCTCTAACAGTCTCTGTGATTTCTGCACTTCAGTAACATGAGAAGCTTTTGTGATTTATGTACTTTAGTAAGATGAGAAGCTTCAACTTTGGCTTTCTTTTATTCTAGAGCATTGAGATTCCCATGAAGTGTCTTGATCTCTTCTGACTGAATTGACATGTTCTCGAGTGTCATTGTCACTTATTCAACACTTGCAGTATGAGTGGAAGAAGTAGCTACAATGGTTGTTCCTATTTTTGGGAGCTGAGTGATGAGTATGGCATCTAGGGGAACTATGGCCATCTTCTGACTCTGTTCTTTCTCATTTATCATCTTTCCCATTTCTGCCTCCATCTGCATGATCTATATATTCTTCTCTATAATCTGCTTCATCATATCAGACTTCCGTGTTTCATCCTCTTCAATATCTTTGGTTAGGGGATCCTCTGTGGCTAGCAATTTTAGTTTCTTTCTCAACGCTACAATATCCAGAATTTTCTTCTTGATGATCTCCTCTGTAACATTTATATATTTAGGATCATATCTTATCTTAATTACCAAATCTTCCAAAAATTTGATCCTATTATCCTTTGCTAAGGAGGATACCTTTTCCATTTTCAACTGAGACAGAATGTTGGTGAATGAAACCTGCAAATTGGACAATGACATTGTAGTATTAGTTAATGTAGAAGAAATCATCTCACCAGTCTTCTTATGCATCTCCATTTGATCAATGGGATGGATATCTTTGGTGTTGAACTCAAATGTAGTAATCTTCTAGTCTGCTAATGTTTTTGGATGTGGAATTTGGGTCTCAAGAAAGGCCATCTGCATCTTTCAATGCTCCATGTCAAAAACTGATAACAATCAACTATATGAGCTGGAGTTCTACTCCCAAAAGTGATTGTAGGTATTTCTCTTAAGATTATCACTCTTAAGTTTAATCTCTTTGTACCTATCAAAAACAATCGTCTCCTTCTCTCCTTAGAAATTCTGTGAATCTAGCTCTGTTTCCTTTTGATCTTGTGATTCTGAAGTTCCAATAGTAGATGTAACAAATTTTCTTCTTGTAGATGGTGAATCTATAATTATAATGGCAGCATGATCTTCTTTCTCCTTTTCAACATCTACCCTAAAAGTCACTTTTTCCCTTTTTCTATAACTGATCTTGAACTCTTTGGCCTCACTACCTATTATTGATGATGATCCATCCTCTCTTTGTCTTCTACTCATTTTCTCTTGAGGAGTGGGAGTCTGTAAACTTGAAGTAGAAAACAATTCTTCTTCAGCTTCCTACAAAGTATTCTCTACCTATTCCAACTGATTTGTATACTTTTCTATCTCAGGCATTGAGGTATGGATGTGGGGATAGTTTTGTTTTCTACTCTTAGCTTGGAAATGATACCCCAAGGGTCATAAGACCATGTAAAAATCAGGATAAATTTCATCTCTTTAAGAAGTTTTTCTGCTTCTTCTCCTATTGTCCTTGTATTGCATATGAATGGGCCCACCTGTGCCTTTGTGCGAAACTGTGACTTCTTATTTGCCACCAGAAAATGAATGTCATCAGAATTTAACATTTGTCTGATGTATTCCTAGGCAAAAATACTCATGGGGAAGTATTTAGGGAATCTGTATGGTGCCAATTCGCATCCATAAACTTTGATTTCTGTGTAGTATTGGTATAAATACCAATCTCCACCCTTTGCCTGATCTATTAGATGTAAAATTATTTTGATATATTCACTGATTCTAGGTTGTATTGAGTTGTTTAGGATGTTCATTGTTGGGTGAACAAACTCTTCAATAAATTATTTGTATGAGAATTCTTGTTGCTCCTTCTAACCAATGCAGTCTAAAAAATCACAGGTTGCCAATTTCCTTCATCATCTAACTTCTACATAGAAAAACTAAACATGTCTACTTGATAATAAAGGAATGTGTAGATTAAAATGTAAGTGTAATTAAACACCTTCTCTATTGGAAATTTTAGAAACTGTTCATGAATGATATCAACCAATAATTGTCTGAAATTGAATAAAATGGATGGTTTACTGTCTGTGGAAAATATGGAAAGGAAACCTAGAATGGACTCATCTATCCATTGATCAGAATAATAACCCAAAATTTATGAAATTATGGATATGTTTTGTTTAGCTAATTAGGGAAGATAGAGGAAGGGTATGGAGGGTTCATCTTGGGTAATTGGACATTTTTAGGCAAGAAGATATCAAACATTTTGGATCTTGTGGCAAAATCAATCTTCTGATAAAGTTGAGCGAAGGCTTCTAAGGAGAAAGGGGCACTATTTTCCACAGGGGGAGACATCAGCATCTGGTTTATGGATTGGCCAGTAATTGTAAATAGCATGTCACCAGATGGGGCCATAATAACTCTTTAGCTAGGGACATAATATGCTTGACATTTTGTGGTGAATTTAGGGGCTTGGAAGGTCATATGGAAGATATAATGAGGAAGATTGGACTCTCAGAGTCCAATTTCATCAGTTTTGTCTGCATGCATGTCCTCCAACCAATAGTATAGCTCTAAAAACTCACAGCCACATTGGGTTTCACTAATCCGATAATCCCTATCAGTGAAAGTAATGTGATTTAAAATATGGAGGGAGGGATCAATGGATTGACATGTTTATCTTGGGTTTTTCTCTTTGGAGGCTTGATTAGATCAGTTAAAAGTAATAGTAAGTAACATGATAGCTTACCAGGAAAAGTTTGAAGCAATGAGTTGTTAGGAAAGGAAATAGAGGGTTGTCAATTCTGATCTAATCTCGTTGGAACATTGCTTTGAAAATGATTTCTTATCAAAACTGTGAATTACAGAGAATGAGCAGTGAAAGAGAGAAAGGTGATGGTTCGAAAGATTTTAAACAACGCTGGGAAGCTCTGTTGGAGGTGGCGTGGGACCGTTAAGTTTGAACGATTACCAGGAAGGAAAATTGAATGTCGAACGATTATTTTTTCCAGGAGAGCAATTAATTGGGCAACAACGAAGCGACGTGGTGGGAGATGAGTGGGGGAGGTGACGAAGTAGGTACATGGTAAGAGGATGAGAGGAAGGCAGGTTTGGAGGGAGTATAGGGTGGTAAGGAGTATTGGCTGAGGCGGGTGTGATATGATGAGAAGGTGACACGTTAGGATGGGCCCAGCGGAGGAAACTGCCTTTTCATACCCACCCTCTCGCCCCGACGATAAAGGTAGAATGGAGAGCGGGGAAAAAAGAAAATGAGGGTCATGGATCGTGAGGGGAAGATGATCTTGATGCTCTGACAACAACATCCATTAAATTTATATGAAAAAATAACTTTGTCCATATGCACCTTTATTTCTTTCTTTTGGAGTTAGGATAAAGGTTAGAAATAAAAAAACATGGAAAAATACTTTATCCCATCGCACCCTTTTTACAATGTTACTAAACTTAGGATAAAAGGAACACATGCATATATTTATAAAACTAAATTATTTCTACCTACCCTTTGACTAAACTAACATTTTGATTCTTCTAAGGGGGTGCACTTAGACTAGGAAACCTGCATTATTTTCTTTTATGAAAAAGGAAAAACTATATAAATCTTATCACTTATTTATCCTATTGATTTAGATTAAACAATTGAATCAATGTCATTTTCTACCTAACTACAGATTTACCAAGATTAAACTGTTTGGAAAATATTTATTCTCTAGTCTAATTTACAGAATTTTAAACATGTTTAACCATGATTATACTGCATGATTAAACAAATAACTAGTCATTGTGGCATTTTAAAAAAGCTACACACAACCTTTATTTATCAATGATGAAGAAATCTATCTATCAATAGTGGCATTTAGAATTGAAACACTTTCACTATTATTGCTTTTTGTTTTTCTTTTGATGGGGTTCTATCTTTTATTATTTTTCAATATTTTTGTTTTTCCTCTTTTCCTTTTCTATTTATACCCTCTTTTCATTTTTATTCTAATTTTCTTTTATTTGGAAATCATTCACAGATTGAAAATTATTTACAATATAAGATTCTTGAGATGAAATACTCAATCAGCTTGTGATCCTATAAATTAGAGGACCCTAACAGTGGCTCCAACTGGGGATGGCACTCTCCCTGTGAGGTGCTAAGAACATTTGATCAGTAGCCTTCAGTGTTCCATTTCAGCAATATCCACCCCTGATTTCTTTTGTTGTAGAATTAAATATGGAAACATATCAATGGAAGCTTAGGGTCCTCTTTGCGAGCTTCAACTTCTATCAATAGGTCACCTAATAAAAATAATAAATACAACTATATTTACAATGATTTGATGCTTGAAAACTTGTATTGCTAAGAGAAATATTGTTTTAGCATTCTGCCATTCACAGGTGGACTAGGCATTTCTGTTCCATCTATATGCATGAGAAAAAAATGCATTGTGTCCTCTTAAAGCATCAATGATATAAGTTCCTGTCCATAGATTGTCAAATTTTCCATGCTTTCCATTGTCCTCTCTTCTGGAATCCCACTTTTAAACTCTATCACCCAAAGTGAAATCATCTACTTTATTTCTTCTATCAATTTTTTTTTTGATATTCTCTTGGATGACTGGAGATTTATTATAGACTTCTTCCCTGGATTGCTGCAATTGAATAGTTTGGTCAATCCTCCTTTGGATGTCATTATGATCAACCTGCAATTCTTGAATTATCTTCACAACTGGAATTCCCAACGAGGATGGAAAAAAACATCCATCCCATAAACCAGTTGGTATGGTGACATGCCAATTTATTTCTTTATTGTGAGCATATCATCCCAAAGTGCATTTATCAATTTGTTGTGCCATGACTTTTTATTCTATTCTAACATATTTTTAATAATGTTTACCAGAATCTTATTTGAATATTCATCCAACCCATTACCCTGTGGGTAATAAGCAGATGAATGTCCCAAAGTAATATGATACTTATTGTAGAAGTCTATCATTTTCTTAGATTTAAAAGTTGTAGCATTATCTATAATGAGCTTTTTGGGACATCCAAATCTAGACAGGATATTGGTTTTTAGAAATTTAATAATAACAAAATCAGTAATCAGTCTGGAAGGTGTGGCCTCATTCCATTTGGTGAAGTAGTCAATAGATGTGAGGATCCATTTATGTTGGGCGGAGGATGGTGGATGGATTTCTCCAATGAAATCCAATCCCCATTGTTGGAAAGGACTTTCAACAGATATGGGTTTTAGAGGGAGAGGAAATAGTTTTCTTTTTTCCCTCAAGTATTTGGCATTTGTGGCAAGAGGTTACCTTCTTATGAAAATCAGGGAAAATGGTAAGCGAGTAGAAACCAACTATAAGGATCTTATTAACAATGTTTTTCCAGTATATATGTCCACCGCAATCATCTTCATGGAATTCCTGCATTTTTCTTTTTGCATCATATTTCAATAGACATTTTAGTAAAACACCACCAGCATATTTCCAATATAAAATATTATCTATGATGCAAAATTTCACTACTTTTATCTTTAGAAATCTAACCTTTGTCTTAGTTAAACCAAGAGGAGCATTTAAATTGAATAAAACAAAAATGAGGTTTGCATACCCGGGTGAGGTCATAAAAGCCTCATCTAATTGTGGCGTCGCCTTCTCCTCTTTATCATCTAATGCAACTACAAAGTTGATATCCAATGCATTAAAGTTAGATTCAGCCATAAATTTGGCTAACCCTTGTCCTTTTATAAGCTTGGTGGGCTTTATTTCCATGTCATACTCAAGAATAATTGCAATCCATTTGCCTCTTTTACCATCTGGTCCATTTTGGGTTAAAATATCTTTAACCACAACATTTGGTACATAAGAAATTATGTGAGAATGGAGGATATAGACCCTGAAATCTTTGATTTCTTTTATTAATGCAAAGACTTGTTTTTCCATTATATTATATTTGAGTGCAACATCCCTTAAATATTTCCTGAAGAAAGCAATGGTCTGTTCAAATCCATCATTGTTTTTCTATAAAAGGACAACTACAAAATGTGTTTAGAAGAAAATGAAAAGATTATAAAATCCTTAGTGAAATATGGACTGATTAGGACTAGTGCTTTTGTACATGCTTGTTTAACTTGATCAAATGATTTCCTAGCCTCAATGTTCCATCTGATTCCTGATTTTTTCAGCATATTTGTCATGTTTCTAAGAAGTTTTGCAAGGTTACGGATGAATCTTCTTAGGAAGTTTATTTTGCCACTAAATTATTGAAGTTCCTTAATGTTTCTAGGATGGTTGATTTTCAGAATGGCCTCAATCCTTTTGGGATCAATTTTGATACCTTCCTTAGAGATGATATGACCGAGACGTTTTCCCTCTTCAAGGCCAAACAATATTTCTTTAGCATTTAGTGAAATACCAAACCTTTTCTATTTCTCAAATACTCTTCTCAGATGTAACGAATGTTCTTCATCAATTTTGGAATAAATAGTAATGTCATCTAGATAAATCACAATAAACCTGCCAATTTCATCAGCAGCAACAATATCCATTGCTCTTTGAAATTTGGCTCCAACATTCATTAACCTGTTGTGGCCACCAACAACCCACCTCCTTATGAAGTATTATTGCTAATACTAAATAAGTGGGGACCCTCAAAAAAATTGGTTAGTGTTATATTTTCTTTTTAGATGAAACTTACAACATCATGGACTTAGGAAAATACCTTGAAAAATCTAGAAAACCTAAGTTTCATAATGAAGAAAAATAAATTTAGTCCTTAAAAGGATATCGCATCGCGCAAAGGATGATAGGATACACCTTCTAAAGAGTTAAAATGATAAAAGTCAATATTGCGACGCGAAACTTCATCGCATCGCATATATTGAAGACACACTCACATTGAAAAACTTTAAAACATCACCGATATGCGATATCGCATATCGCACATCACAAATATCACAAGAATTATAACGATCTGCGATATTGCGATATTGCGATACCACAATACTGCGATACTGCAAAATTGCGATACCATAATACTGCGATACTGCAAAATTGTGATACTGCGATCTGCGATAAAAATAGCACGATGACATTGCGACATTGCGATATTGCGATACTGCGATCTGCGACATCGCAAAGAAAAAACGCATGACCCCTCCATCGCAGTTGGTTCTGGCTAATTGTTCGAAGAAAACGTTTTAGCCAAGAGTTGGTCATGTATTTTAATATGAATTAATGAGTTATTGTCAGTTGTTAATGAAGTAGGGTGTTGTGTTTTTCAAAGAAATAGCTCACGTAAGGTGGCATGTCTTGCATATTTTCGGCATTTAAAAGTTTTCCTGTTGTTAGTCCTTTATCATTACTTCCACCTCAATGTAAACTGCAGGAAAGAAGGACGAAGCGTTATACAGGGCATTACGCAGAAAACAACGAGGAGGGAAGGCAGCGCTCCAATGAACATTTCGGAAGACACACTTAATCCATTCAATCAAGAAAAAGAGCTGCAGAACGCTTCAGAGGCATCTATCACAGATTTCTCATGTATAGTCATGGTTGAATGGATACTGAACGACATTGGTACCAGAAACAAACAATTTAATTCTCAGGGTCAACAGCTCACAGAAATACTATTTTTACAAATTTTGGGCTTTATACCAAATGAGAGAAAAAGGCACAAGAGGCAAAAACCGCATCAGGGAAGCCCGGATCAAGAAATAGAGGCAGTTTCCGATTAGCGCTAATCGTGCATCGCTAAGAAAAATTGTTCGAAAAGGAAGGTCCCTAGTTGTGCAGTCACCTGCGAGCCCCGAAAATTGCGAGAAATCAACGATAGAAGCAAACTAGAAACAGAAGACTAAAGGAAATTTAGAAGCAGTCCGAAGGTAAACCAAGTTGAAATCGGAATTTTACCAGGCATACATGGTAATGCTACATATTCATTGGATGATTCTCAAGCGTATCATCAATTTTACTGAGAAGATAATGCCAACTCTTGTCGTTTCTGTTTACTTAAATCAACCAAAGGTGGAAAACGGTTAGCCGACTCTACTCAGAAAAATACTGAATGCTTGTGACATTAAGGAGTAGATTTAGAAATAGTTAGTAGATTTAATTTTAGAATAGTTTTTCTTAGAAAGAGGACGGTCATTTAAACCGAATCCTCAATTTCTGTAAATAAGTTATTTAGTTAGTAGTATTTAAACCCTTCTCATGCATTTAGAGAAGGGTCCAGAAATTTATCAAAAACTTGTCCTCGGAACATGCATTTTTGCACCCTCAGAGGAGGTTTTGGTAAATGAATGGAATAGGGTTTATTTGATATTTGCATTTGATATCTGATATTGATGTTGCACTTCTGTACTCTTAGTAGATGTTGAATGAAGGAGAGATAAATCAATCATTGCTTGAAGCTCATGAGTAGGACTAGTTATAAATGGTACTTTTATCTCTTAACCATTTCTGCTTATGCGTTAAAGCGATATTCAATTTTCAGTTATTTATATGTTACAGCATGAATGTCTGAGTTATCATTTGGCACTTTTGTACGGTGATAACTATTTGTTTATGTTTAGTGTATGAATAGCTCATTTATGCGATAAGTTTTAACAACTGTTTCGTCTAACTTCTTATACGAAGTAGCTCATTTTTATCGAATTATTTTCTTATGATAGCTGAATAATCTTTATTACCAGTTATTGTATGAAATCTTTTTAGATCGAATAGAAGAAAGATCACACCTCGGGTTAGCAAATTTCAATGTTTTTCTGTTTATTAGAATACAATAGCATATCATTAGATTAGAAAGAAGTATTCCAGTCCAAACAGAAACACCCATCTTTCTCACACACACATATTGAATTGGGAAACTGGTCCCACATCCCTAGTCGGACCTGCTATACCAAACGGATAAGGAGCTGCCAACCAAGGTCTGGACCGGGCGAGTATCCCCCTTGTTGTCGACCCGATTTCGGGACCTTCAACATATTTGGCGCTAGAAGGAGGCCTGAACTATGAATGGAAAGTAAATCCAAATCAAAATACCATTCTGAGAGTAAATCACCATCACCATCTCCTCCGACTTCTCCATTACACTTAAATCCAGAGTTAGAAGTCGCTAGAGCATCATCCGCTGCTATAAATCCTGACATTTTAGATCAATCTGTAATTGAACCTCCTAAAGTCGAATCTCTTATTCATAAACTTCAGTGATTTTCCATTTCCCCTCAAAGATCTGATAAATCTCAGGGCAGCGTGACTTCGCAGTATAACCCTGCTCATCCCCTGACCAGACTTAAGAGTGAAAAGTTCAGTATTCGGCCAACCAAACTACCTCTTCCTAAAAGGAAAAGAGCAAGGAAGTCACCTAAAGGGTCCGAAAACGAGACTCTTTCATCAACATCATCCATCTCAACTTCTCCACCATGAAGTCAACCATCTACTCCACCACCCCAGACCATTATCAATCCACCTAGTGGAATCCCTACAACTCCTCCTCAATCATCTGCGATCATAATCACCTCATCTTCTCAACCACAGGGATCATTTTATGCAAATCCCCCTGTTAGCAGTTCACCAATGGCCCAGTCTCCATGGAACAATCATGGGGCAGTCTTAATGCCTGCGCCCTTGAGCCAAATACCAGCCCATCCTGAGAAATGGTTGCCCAAGTTCAATCCTGAGGTAGGCATGCTAGTAGAAGAGCACATAAACAACTTTATGTTATCCATCAACCTCAATGGGGTTACTAATGAAGATGTTGTTGTTCAACTATTTCCTTATACCCTACAAGGAATAGCTGGATTGTGGTATTTTTCATTACCCTCTGGATCTATTACCAGTTGGGACATCTTCTAAGACCAATTTCTAACTAAGTTTGGTGACGACAGGTCTATAGCAACATTAATCAATGACCTATCCAACCTTAGGGCAGAATCTCGAGAACCGATTAAAGATTTCAATCTACGTTTCAATAAGATTCTAAACAAAATTCCTACTGCTTCCCAGCCCAGCGAGGAAGTGCAATGTGAATGGTATATCACTGCATTACCATCGAACATAGCAATCTTCGTGGACAGGGCTAATAAAACAACCCTTGCTAAAAACATGAAATAATCCATAGTAGTAGAGAAACGAATAATTGCCTTAGAGAAGAAATCCACGTTAGAAGATCGGAATTCTAAGAAGGTCACCTTCAAAGAAGAGTCCAAGAAGAAACAAGAAAAAGATCCATTCGATTTGGAGGGATTGCAAAAAGTTCTTAAGACCATGTCTAATGAAATGGTCGACATAAAAAAGCAAGTAGCAGAAAATTCTTCAAAAAGGCCCTACAAAGCTTTTAAAAGAGGCCCGTCAAAGGATTCAAAGCCACCCAATGATATAACAAATGTTGAATCTGAGGAAGAGGAGGAGGAAATTTCCACTGAAGGGAAAACCGATGATGAAGAAGTTGTAGAATTACAAGGAATGTGGGATTTCATCCACCCACAAGAGGAAGATCAAGAAGTATTCCCAGTTAACACGCGAAGTAGAAATCAGCTTGATCCTCCCCAAGTTACCCCAAAACCAAAGAGCACAAGCTCTGCAACAAAGGATAAAGTCGCAACAAAGAAAACGACATCTAAAGCGACTCAAACTAGCCCAGTCCAAACAGATTCACCTACTCCATCTAAAATGCTGATCGTTTCGGATGAAATGGAGTACAATATCATAGAAGACATGAAAAAGACTAGGGAAAATATCACTCTGTACCAATTGAGCAAGATAAAGCATCAACAAAAGATAATGATGAAAGAATTACATGCTATGCCAGTTGCACCTTTGCCTGCCACTGTAATTTCTCAAGCTTCTCAAAACATGGGAAGACCTCCAACTAATACGACTAACAAGATTGATCCAAACGACATCGCTTTAATTGGAGGTAGATCGAGATCTCATACTCCCCCTTTTCTCCTTACTTATGAAATTTTTAACAAAAATGTACATAATCGTTTAGTGGATTCAGGTGCTTCATCGAATATTTTACCGAGGTCCATATGCACCAAATTAAACGTTCAACCACAGAAATCTGTTGTTCGCATCGTTCAGCTAGATCGGTTTCAAGTCGAAGTCATCGATGAACTAAATCAAGTAACCATAAGGTTGTCATCCAACCCGAAGGTATGTCAAGTGATTGATATTTTAGTAGCTGATATCCCTGAATTTTATGGCTTAATTCTTAGCAGGGATTGGTCAGAAAAACTGCATGGATACTTCTCAACTAACTGGTCGCATATGTGGCTGCCTTACAATGATAAGCCAAATCAAATAAAAGTTGAACGAGAATTACATCAGAAGGACATAGTAATGGAGTTAGAAGGTGAAAATGAACCAGTAGCATATAACAGTAGCATAATTGGAAATTATTAAGTCGATTCTTTTCTCGGCAATTTTAATGTTCATATGTCCGCATATTTAGAACATTCCATTTTGTCCCAAGTCGAAATTTTTTCTCAAACAGATAGTTCAAAATGTATCAATTTTTTAGATAAACCTGTAAATAAATATTTGTTTTGGAAATTATTTTTTGATGGTTCCAAATCTAACGAAGGAGCAGGAGCAGGATGTGTGCTAATTAGTCCATAAGGAGACAAAATCATGTTAACATGCAGGCTCGAATTTGATTGTACCAACAATATAACAGAATATGAAGCTTTAGTTCAAGGGCTATACAAAGCAATTGGGCTAAACATAAAGTATCTCCAAGTCTTCAGAGACTCTGAAATTGTAGTCAGACAGGTACGGAATATTATACATTGCCTGTCAGGTCATTTAAAACACTATCAATCTTTAGTTCAAGATCTGACTGAGCATTTTACAACATTCAATATTTCATCAATTCCCAGACTCCAGAATGCAAGCGCTGACCTTTTAACTAACGTAGCTTCTAAGCTCATTCTTTCAGAAGATTTTAGTCCTAATAGATTTTCAATAGAATTAATCTTTAGACCTTCTATTCCTAACAACATCACAAATTGGAAAATATTCAACGACGATCCTAATATCGTAAATTTCCTTACTTCTGAAGGATCCTACTCCAACCAAATAATCAATGAAGATCAACATGATTGGAAATTATAGCAAGATAGCACTCACAATGCTATACCTAAATCAGTGTTCAAGTTAAAAGACCTGCACGATTTGAAAGATCGGTTTAAAAGGTCTACCAATTCGAAGCTCCAAAGTTCGACCTTGAATTACGGATTGGTAAACCTAGGAACCAATGCCAAACCCCAAAACATAAATCTAGGCCTTGGCCTAGCCCCCGAAGAAAAGCTAGCATATATTCGTCTTTTGAGACAATACAAAAGCGTTTTTGCTTGGAATTATGATGAACTTAAAACATACGACACCTCTATCATCCAACATACTATTTCGATGATCGATAACGAAAAATCTGTCCAACAAAAATTGAGAAAGATTCATCCCAACTTAGAAAATCAGATAAAAATCGAACTCAATAAGCTGTTGAAAGCCAAGATTATTTTTCCTGTCAGACATTCTAACTGGGTCTCCAATATGGTACCTATTAGAAAGAAAAATAGAGATATTAGGATTTGTATTGACTTTCACAATCTCAACAAAGCCTGTCAAAAGGACAATTTTCCTTTACCACCTATGGAGCAGATATTGCAGGCAGTGGCAGGCTCAGAATTAATGTCTTTCTTGGATGGATTTTCAGGATACAATCAAGTGCAGGTAAATCCTGATGATCAATTGAAGACCACATTCAGAATTAAATGGGGTACATATGCATATCGCAAGATGCCATTTTGTTTGATTAATGCTGGTGCCACATTCCAGAGAGCCATGGACATTGCATTTAAAGGTTTAGTTAATAAATCTGTAGTAATTTATTTGGATGATATAACCGTGTACTCCAAGAAACGAGGTGACCATCTCAAATATTTGAAACAAATCTTCCAACGATGTTTAAGGAACGAAATTTCACTTAACCCAGAGAAATCTTTTTTTGCATTAAGTGAAGGGAAACTTCTAGGATTCATAGTGTCAAAATCTGGTATTCACATCGACTCTGACAGAATCAAAGAAATTTCTGAAATATCCCTACCTCATAACAAAAAAGCCATGCAATCCTTCCTTGGTCAAATTAATTTTGTAAATAGATTTGTTCCAGATTTTTCACGAATCGTATCTCCTTTACAAACCATGATAAAAAAGAACTCTAATTTTAAATGGGGCCAAGATGAACATGAAGCGTTTAACCTAATCAAACAGGCTATTATTAATGCTCCATCTTTAGCAACTCCGAATTTTTCAGAGCCTTTTATTTTATACACATTTGCCTCAGATAAGTCATATGTTGCGATACTCACTCAAACGAATCAAGAAAAGGCGGAAGCACCAATTGCTTTTTTCACTTCAAATTTGCAAGGTGCTGAATTAAATTACTTAGACGTGGAGAAACAGGCTTATGCTGTTTTCAAAGCGATCAAATACTTTAGACCTTTTCTACTCAAAACCCACACCAAAATTATAGTATCATTTCCAGCGTAAGGAATCTTCTGGTACAAAAGGATGTGGGTGAGAAGAGGGCCAATTGGGTAACTGCCTTACAAGAATATGACATAGAAATTAAACCAGCAAACATTGTAAGAGGTCAAGGCTTTTGCAAAATGCTGGCTTGAGCGTCGCCAATTTCTGAAATCCCATCTATAGAGGTACAAGTGTGCGAGGTAAGCCTAAACGATGAGCAGTCATTATATGCTGATATCATTTATTATCTTAAGAATGGATATGCTCCTTCATACATCGATTACACTAAGAAAAGAGCTCTAAGATTAAAAGTCAAACAATATCAGCTCATAAATGATATTCTTTTTAGGATGAATTACGATTCTGTTCTCCTTAGATGTCTTGAGAAATCTGAAGCTGATAAAGTTTTGCAGGAACTCCACGATGGGACAGCAGGTGGACACTACACTGGAGATGCTACTGCACATAAAATCTTGCTCGCAGGATATTACTGGCCCACGTTATTCAAAGACTCACACAGTTATGTGAGGAAATGTCAAGTCTGCCAAACTACTGCTGGGAGATAGAAGAAGCCATCCTTACCACTACAACCAATTAACATCGACCAACCATTTAGTCAGTGGGGATTGGACATAATAGGTGAGATCGTTCCTCACTCTTCCAAGCAGCATAGATATATCCTTACAACAACAAATTATTTTACCAAGTGGGTAGAAGCACTTCCACTCAAGACGGTTAACACTGAAAATATCATTGAGTTCATAGATCAATCTATAATAACCAGGTTTGGATTACCTTCCGCTTTAATGTTCGATAATGCATCATACTTTTCTGGAAATGCAATGATTGA